>NW_021025046.1:1820904-1852040 GCF_004153795.1 Camellia sinensis | reverse complement strand
GGCGTTGTGTGCCTGAGAGTGAAACTCATAGCATTCTCACCTTTTGTCACTCTCATGCATGGGGCGGCCATTTAAGTGGCCAGAAAATGGCAGCCAAGGTTTTACAATGTGGGTTCTACTGACCCTCTATCTTCAAAGATGCCCATAACTTCTGTAGAGTTTGTGCGTTATCAACACATGGGCTCTATGTCACGGCGAGATATGATGTCGATGACCCCTATTTTGATTGTTGAGATTTTTGATGTCTGGAGCATCGACTTCATGGGCCCCTTTCCACCATCTTTTTGGATTTGAATACATTTTAGTGGTTGTGGACTATGTCTCCAAGTGGGTTAAGGCAGTAGCCACCATAACGAATGACTACAAAGTTGTGGTTAAATTCCTCCATGAGACCATTTTTTGTCATTTTGGGTTCCTACATGCCATAATTAGTGACGGTGGCAAACAATTTTGCAATCGATTCTTCGAGTCATTGGTGCTCAAATACATGGTCACCCACAAAGTTGGCACTCCCTATCATTCCCAGACTAGTGGTCAAGTAGAGGTTTCTAATAAGGAGGTTAAACACATCCTCGAGAAAACTGTGAGGCCCGATAGGAAAGATTGGTCCACTAGGTTGGTTGATGCACTTTGGGCCTATCGCACTGCATATAAGACACCCATCGGGATGTCTCCATATAGGATTGTGTTTGGAAAACTGTGCCATCTCCCTGTTGAGTTAGAACACCAAGCTTTGTGGGCCATTTGGAAGTTCAATTTTGATTTGGCCAAAGCCGGTGACCACCGAAAACTCCAACTTAATGATTTAGAGGAGCTCCGCAATAATGCATATGAGATCTCCAAAATTTACAAGGTTAGGACTAAGGCATTTCATGATAAACGCATTTCTCGTAAGTCCTTCGAGCCTCACCAAAAAGTGTGTCTGTTCAATGCTAAATTGTGTTTGTTCCCAGGTAAACTCTGGTCTCGGTGGGATGGCCATATGAGGTTATTGAAGTCTTTCTGCATGGGGCAGTTGAGATTAAAAATCCATAAAATGGTACGACCTTCAAGTTCAATGGCCAACGATTGAAACATTATGTGGATGGTATTGAGAAAGGGGAGATGATTGAGGTTGTCCACTTAACAAACCCAATATATCTTCTATAGTGATTATTTGGAGTCTAGGTGACTTTAATTCCTCTAAAGGTGTAATTCCTTTGGCGTTAGCCGTGCCTGAACGATGTCTGACAGTCTGGTATAGCCACCTAACTATGTTTGTAGTGAATTCCTAGGAGACCAACTGAGACGGTGAAAACTAGAGTTTGAATGACAAAGCCTAGAAAGCAAAGGTTTGGAATTTTCGAGACTAAAGTCTGATTTAAATACCCAGGGGTGTGGAGTTTGCTTCAAAACCCACCCGGCTTGAACTCTGTATAGCAGTCCTATAGGTCGAGTTAGCTTTATGCGCCTCGATTTTGGATACCGAATCAGCCTAGTCTGTCACCCTGTTAGAGAATAGGGAAAGTTATAAATATTGTTAGGGAGAAAAGTAATACCCGTGGTTTTTGCATAAAGATTATACCTTTGTTGAGCATTTAATTATTTTTGAAATGCTATATTTATTTCGGATGTAAAATGATGGTAGAAATGGTTTGAAATGTTTTGGGTGGTTCTTGGGTTAAGAAATGGTTTAATCTCTAAAACACGAAAAAAAGAAGAAAAATAATAATAATAATCCGCACGTGCGGCAAAATCCCCCGCATGTGCGGCAAAAGTTTCATTCCGCAAGTTGGCGACTACTTTAAAATCAGGTGCACGGGAGTGGTGCGGCACAGTCTCAACACGTGCGGGAAATTTTCTATAACTTTTTTGCCGCCTACTTTATATGCAGGTGCGTGATCTGGTGCGAGGGCACATCCGCACGTGCGGCGTGAATTCCCGCACATACGGCACGACATTAAAAAAAAAAATTGCTACAGTTTTATTTTATTAATTTATTTATTTTTATTTGTTTATTTATTTTTAATGTTTTTATTTTTATTTTTATTTTCGTTTTTCTTAAAAATAAAATAAAATAAAATAAATTTGATTTCATCAAAAACCTAGCCCACTCCCATCACTCTCACAAATACACTCTCTCTCTCTCTCTCTCCACCTTATCATCTTCTTCCTCCCTTTCTCTTTCAATCAAACCCCACCACCACTACCAACTTTCTTCATTTTTCTTCCCACCATCACCAACCTTAACCCAACCTCTTCTCACCATCACTCTACCACCGGAGCCTCACCGCCGACGCCGTATTTCCTCTCTGTCCGTCGAATCCCTGGCAACCACCATTTTTTCCGACGAATCTTCCCTCTCTCTCTTTCTTCACTATTTAAAGGTAAATCCTTCCTTTTTGTTTAAACTTTATATTTCTTCTTTCAATCTTCCCTTGTAATGAGGTTTAGGAATAGTTTAATAGAGATCTATTGTTCATCCTTATAAAAAAAATAAAAAAAATGGGCAGCTAAGAAAACGGCCACTGCACGTGCGGCCATCTCCAGTGCACGTGCGTCAAACCCAAAAAAAAAACAAAAAAACCAAAAAAAAGGGAGAGTTACTGATAAATCCCATAATGTGGAATGTTGGTGCAATTAGTCCTTAAATACTTTTATTACTCCGTTTGGTCCTGTGGTAATGTATCTTCCTAAAATGCCCTCATTTGTTGGGTTATGTGTGAAGACGTTTTGTGTGAATTTGTGGCGTGGGGTGTGATTGGGTGTCACGACGGCAAAAAGGCCTATAGTAGTTTTTCTTTTGTTGTGGGTGTATGACGGTGTGAAGTCATACCTGTGCAACCCGACCCATACCAAACGACCCGCGTGTTATGTTAGGCAAAACCCCAAATCAAGCAAATAGTGTCGCGTAATCCCTAATTTCTTGGTATTACCGTTTTAGTGTTACTGGATTTGGGGGATTCTGTGGAATTAGAATTGGGTGGGGCTGTGGATATTGATTTGGGATTAGTAGGAATACGGTAGGGTTTCGAGTGAGATTGTCCATAATTTTTTTTGAAATTGTGGGTTGGAGGCGCAGTGTGTTTATAGGGTTTGGACGCTGTTAACATAAACTTATGGGACGAACTTCGACGGTGGCAATGGCGTACAATCGTAAGTTTTTTTCCGTTTTTGGTTGTAGTGTTGTTATGTGTTGTTTTTGTTTTGAAAGTTGTTGAATGGTGGGTCGGTATGTTTGGTTGGTGGGGGGACAGTTGTGTGGGTGTGTGGTCCATCACTCTGTGTGACAGAGGGGTATGTTAGTTTCGATTTGTATTGTTTTTGTTTGTCAGCATGTATGTATGTGACTTGGTTGTTGTGTGTGCAATAATGTGTTGGGTTTGTGGGAGAGTCGAAAGTGTGTGGGTTTAACATGTTTGGTCCCCACATTATGTCGTGAACGTGTACTTTTGTGCTGATTTTTATTAAATTGGACGTCTGTCGTGTGTGTGACATGCTCACATATGTTTGTAATTTCTAGTAGCACATATATTCATTTGTGTAAAAAAATGTATGGGGTTGTTTGTAGTGATGGACGATGGTGTTGTGAAAGTGTGATGGCGTCAACAATCTGTTGGGGAGAAGGGGTAATGATGTTGTAATTTATGGGTTTAGTTTTGGTTTGAATAGTTTTTGTTGTGTTACATCATTTTTGTAGTATATGTTATGTGGTTGGGATCAAACACTGAGTGGGTGTTGTTGTGTGGAACAGATAATGTTGTGCCATTGAGGAGCCCGCGGACTAGGTCGGCCGAGCGTAAACGTTTAGAGGGTCCAAGTGTGGATTCGTCGTCGAGGCTTGGTGTGAAGTTGCAGGGGCGTTTTTTGTTTAAACAGCCACAAAGAGTTGGTCAAAATATATGCTCACCTCGGAAACCAACGCAGCGTATAAATTTTCGTTCGAATATGGCAGGTGTAATTAAGGTTGTTTCTGAGTTGGGGTTAAGTGAAAGACACTTCTAGCAGCTGAGGCAAACACCGTTTTGGCTAATGTTTGAAGCCATTATTATCAACAAACCAGACTTCAATGAATACAGGAAATGTGATGGTCTGGTGGTTAAAATTTTGAGGACGTTTAGGCTGCGTGACGACGCATTCTATGTTGGCGGTTGTCCTGTTAAAGTTTGCAAAGCTGACATTAGGTTGGTTTTTAGGCTGCAATGTGGTGTCCAACAGTTGGACCTAACGCTGAGCACATGCCCTGTATCTAATTTCATTCAGTGACGTTGTAATGGCGTAGGGCAGATAACAACGAGTCTGATTAAAAGTTTACTTGATGATGCGGTGAAAGGTAATTCGAAGCGCGATGAGGAGGACACTGCTAAGCTGTTGTGTTTATATGTGTGCGTCAAGTTATTTTTCTCAACGTCCGGGGAGACGATCAGTTGGGTGTTTGTTCGGTACATGGACAACTTGGACACTGTCCAAAATTATGACTGGACGGCGGCAATTTTGAACATGCTGATGGGATCTGTCCGTGAATTTTGGCAGACTTCGGAGAAAGTTACGGGCTGTGTTGTTGCGCTATTGGTATGTTGTTTACGTTAAATGATTTTTTTACTTTGTTGATGTCATATGTGATGCACGTTGCCGATGTGTGAAGTTGTCTATTATTTGTTGAATATGTTGTTGGTATCACATAGTAATTGATGTTGTCTTTGTGTATGCACAGTACTGGCTTTGTGAGCATACGAACCATCGTGTCCACGACTAAACCCATAATGTTCCCCCCGTTTTTGAAATGGAACATTAGCACACTATTGGCCAAAACACGTGGCTTGGATTTCTGGTCTGTGTCACAGTTTAAGGTGCGTCAGTACAAGTTTGATGTGTGTTATTTATGTGGGTGTGTTTAACATGATTTTTTTTTTTGTTTTTTTTTTTTGTGGTAGTGCAAAATTAATTTGTGTTTTTTTTGTGGCAAGTGATTAAGGGCAAACTTGTGAGCCAACCGTACGAAAAGGTTATAATAGCTGGAGAAGAGTTTGATGGTGCAGAGGATGCTACTATTGATGAAGATCGAGAAGTGGGTGGAGAATACAATAGCAATGGTAGTGATGATTTTTGTAGTGACAGTGGGGCTGGGAACGATGTGAACATGGGTGTTGGTGGCGACGAAGTTGTCGGTGGTGTTCGGGTGGCTGCTAAACGCAGCGTCAGGGGCAGTGGTGATCGTAGACGATTTGCAGCGGAGGGGGGTGTGGTTGGAAAAGGTAAACACAGTGTTGCGATCGATGCCGTAAGTTCAGCGGAGGGGGGTGTTGGTGGTATTGTATGTGCAACACGGGGTGGAACGGATTGGTGATGGCA
This sequence comes from Camellia sinensis, assembly GCF_004153795.1. Taxonomy (NCBI): domain Eukaryota; kingdom Viridiplantae; phylum Streptophyta; class Magnoliopsida; order Ericales; family Theaceae; genus Camellia; species Camellia sinensis. Next base: position 1,846,709 of record NW_021025046.1, on the reverse strand, counting down.
AGAGGAAACTGGAGACGGCGTTAGCCGAGTTATACGCACTTCGGATGAAATGTAGACTTAAAGATGGTATGATTGGGGAGTTGCAAGCAGAGGTGGACCAGCTGAGAAGGATGAAAGAAAAACAAGCTGTGGATATAATTGATGGTTTCACCTTAGTTTTCAAGGTAAAGGAAGATGAGATGAAGAAGGTGGTGGAGGAAAATGTTGAGCTACGAAAAACGATAGGTGTTTTAGAGAAGCAGTTAGCTGAACAAGATATACACAACGTGACACAAGCATTTCATAAGGTCACTAATGGTGACACTGATATGGGGGAAGGCAACGATGTTGGAAGTAAGAAAGGGGCGACATTGGATAGTGTTGGACAGTGGGGGAATAATGTGTTAAAAAAGGGTGACAATTGTGGGGGTTTCGATGAAATGACAGGTGGTGTGGTGGTTGAAGTTAGTAGGAATGGTTCCGATGTAGTTGAAGTTGCTAGGTGTGTGACGCGAAGACAACCTGTGGAGTGCGTGGAAAGCTCGTTTGTGAGGAACTTGAAGGGTAAGGTGAGGAACGAGCTTATAAAGCCAGATTTTGAGTACGGTGGTGTGGGTAAAATGATGGTGGGGTGTGGTAAGGTGGTGGACAGTAAGGTGGTGGATGTCCTTCGTACCGGTGTGAGAAGTGGTAACGCTGGACGCTCTATTGATGTGAATGCATGTGCAGTAAGGAGCAGGGAGTGGTCTGGGTTTGATTTGAACAATCGTTTAGGGGTGTGGAAGTTGATGACTGCAGTGGAGAAAGAGAAGATCAGAAACGCGTATGACTAAGATGGGGACATGTATGTAATGTGCGTGTGATGGAAATAAAATTGGGTGTGTGTGTACATTTGTTTGACATGCATTATGTGTTTTAATTGTAGAGCGGTCATGTAGGCTAGCAGTGGACATGATGTGTGTGTATACTTTGCGGATATTAAGTCGCTTGTTCGGCCATCGTCATTGCGTGGCAATGTAAGTAACTGGTTTAAAGTTGTAATGTTATTGTTTGAATGTATATTTTGTTTGAAGTTTACCGTTTTGTGGCAGGTGATAGATGCCTACGCAGTCTTGTTGATGGAAAAACAAGATAGACTTGTTGTTGGAGTGGAGTTCTCGGACAAGTCATACGTTTTTAGTAGCATATGCCTTGTGAGTTTTTGAAGTTGTTTTTAAAGTTACATTGGAAAGCTTTGTGGTGCATGGTTGGAACGATTAAAATCTTATAATCTAGCGGGTGAAATAATGATGCAGGATATGTTAAAAAACGATAACAGTAATGCACGGGACAGGTTCGTGCTGGACAACTTCGCGACATGTAAAGATTATCGATACGTCCACTTCCCTATTTGTTTCCGAGCACACTGGACGTTGGTTGTTTATGACACTGAAATGGGTGTCTGGAAACATTACAACTCTATGAGGCCCTGGGTTGGAATGGAAGACAAGCACTTTAAGGAGGCAGTGTTTGTGGTGAGTGAAATGTATCATTATATGTGTGGGGTTGATGTGTTTTTATGTGTCTTCGTTGTGTGTGTTTGGTAATGGTAGGGTGTTGTTTTACAGAGGGATACTATTCTTGAAAACCAGCGAGGCGCAGTTGGCGGATTGGGCGATGACGACGCAACGCAGTTTGGTGAAATGGGTGTGGAGGCAGTTACTGACTGCCTGCAGCAAAAACACGACTCGTACGTGTATTGTCCAAATTAATTTGATAGTACATACATAAAATGTAATGTGGTATATGGTTTGTTGGAGGAGTTAATAAGTTGTGTGTGATTGTGTTATCGCTCATTGCAGGGAGGACTGCGCAATCATTATGTGTGCTGTGATGCGTCAGTATGTACATCATGTTGACGTCAACAGATCGTTGCAAGGGGATAATTGCGTCATATTGCGCACCAACATGGTTAAAGGTTTTGTGAACAACCATGAAAGGGGTCTGAAAGATAGTACATGAAGTATAAAGCAATTTGGTTTTTGTAATTGGGATTGATTTGTCAGTTGGGTTTTTCTTTGGCAGTATGGTGGCGCTACGTTATATTCCAATTTTTTGTGGGGTTTTTTTTGCACAAGGATGAACTTATTTTATTAAGTTTGTGCTAGTTCTTGTGAATATTTTGGTTGGTTTTAATGTTGGGTATTAAATTGTGAATAACAGTAATTACGGATGGAGGTTATGCGATTATGTGTTATGTTACATTTGACCTTGTGTTTTTTTCATTTACTGCTTGGGAATTTTGTGTGTTGAACATGTTGTGTTTTGTTCAGTTACAGCTTTTGAATTTTGTATGTTGAACATGTTTGTTTGACAAAAGTGGAACAGGTATTAAGTGGTTGTGTGATGGTGGATGAATAGTATTGCATTCAGCATGTAAGATGAAGGTATTGTGACAATGTGACTTTGTGAAATTGTTAAGGGTTAATGGTATTAGTGGCGTGTGTATGGACATTACGTTTGTTGTGGCAATTCATAATAGTGGGTAGTGGTGCAATTTGTGTGCTATTATGTATTGTGTGTTCCCGCTGAAAGAAAATTTCATTAAAATATGAATCAAATTAAGGAAAAGGACAATTGAAAACGATTTAAAGGAGAAACGTAAATGAGTATACCACTACATTATGAATGGGGCACTGTTATGGAACATTGTCCACAATGCGAAAAGTACTTGGAAATTAAATGCATACATGGGAAATATGTGTAACCCATGATTATTAACTGGGGAAAATAAAGTAATGCGAAAAGTACTTGGAAATTAAATGCATACATGGGAAATATGTGTAACCCATGATTATTAACTGGGAAAAATAAAGTAATAAAAGTCTCAAATAGTGTGTTTCCACATGATTGGGTTGATCTGCTATATCGGTTCTTTGCAGGTCTTCCGGTTGTGGTGTCCCATGCGACCGCACCTACTGCAACGTATTGGTTGGACTTCCTCACCGCGTGACGGTATCCTCTTCTTTTTGGGCCTGCCAGGTGGTCGTTTGACAGCGGGTGGCAGTATGATCAAATTGTGTGTGTGGATTGGTGGTTGTTTAACTGTCGAAATTGGTGTGATTGTTGGGCTGTATGACAAGCGATATTTTGAGGCATGGAAGTAAGGCTCGATTAATGTGTACAAATCTTGTCTACTTTTTCGAGCGGCAACAATGGCATGTGAGCACGGGAACCCGTTAATCTACCACTGGAAACACGAGCATGTGCGACTGTCAACATAGACCATGACGGACGAGTGTAAGTGTACCTCGTACATGGTGGGGCTTGATTGGCTTACAGTCCATGACCTTCCGTCATTGTATGGCTTTTCTAGGAGTTTTTCTATTTTTTGACATAACACACCATGCCATTTTTGTGACGTTTCCCGCCTAGTTGACATTTGTCGCATTATTTGTGTCCTTATACTATCCACCAAACAGGTTATTGGAAGGTGACGTGCCTTGGAAATCCAATTGTTGAAGGGTTCAGCGGCGTTGGAGGACATCTCGCCGTACTGGTTACCTCTGTATTGCAATGTGTTTCACAACATAACAGTGGCATTAGTATAGATAATTTAATGTAACACGATGCGGTCAATGTTTTGTATTGTTCTTATACAAGTGGAACATATAAAGGTACGCACCTGAAATAAGCATTTGCCCAATGTTGTGGAGGTAGATTTCCGAGGAAATCGATTGCAATTTTCTTACCCGAATTGGTGAACTTTTCTACTATCTCTTCAAATGCAGTAACAGTCAGTGTGTAAGCGCAGTTGTTGAACTTGGTGATCAACCCAATCCGATGGAAATTGTTCATATATTTCAGTTTGTCTCTAAGGTTCCTCTAAACGTGTTGCATGCAAAACGCGTGATGAGCATTTGGAAAGATAATGGGCATTGCCTCCATGAGGCCAACATGCCAATCTGATATGAATGTAAACGTTCTATCATCACCGAGCGCATTACGAAGATGTTGCAAAAACCATGACCAGTTTGTTGCGTTTTCTGCCCCGACAATCGCAAATGCGACTGGAAACAATCCTGCGTGTGAGTAGGGTGGTTAGTTGGGTGTGAAGGTGTAGGTAGTTGTATGGAAATATTGGCAGGCATGGTTGTGTGCCGTATGTGCATTATATTTGTGTAAATGTTCAATGTACCTCGGTTTCCGTCCTTAGATGTGGTAGCAAGTAAATTCCCTTTGAACCTCCCCTTCAAGAAAGTGTCGTCTAGGAAAAGTAATGGTCGACAATGTTTGAACCCGTCAATGCATGCTTTGAATGATATGAAAAAAATGTTCAAACCGGTTGTCATGCTCATCACAATCAATATTGATATAAGTACCCAGGTTGTGTTCCGTTACGGCCCCACTGTACCATCGTAGCTGATCAAAAGATGCACTTTGTGCCCCAAATAACTCGCCTCTGGCTTTTTCGACACCTAACCAAGCTACGCGATAACTTATTTTGAGGCCTTAATTTTTTTTCAAATCAAATGCAACATCAGTAGGCCTAGTTAAAGGCTTGTCGCGAATACAATGTGCGACGATGTCGGAGACCAAGTCTGATCCCAAACGGCGGTTGTTGACTGTACGAACAGCGACGCTACAAATGTGTTCATTGTTCTATTTGCGAAGGTAGAAAAAACCATTAGCGTCCAAAACTCGCGCGTGAACTAACCATGTGTAACCCTTCGACTCTCGCAACGAACATACAGCGATAATTCTAACTGTGTCATTTTTGAGGTACTTGAATTCAAAACCGCATTCCACCGCATATTTGCAAAGTACTGTTCGAAACTCAGTCGCACCACCTTCGAAACTCTTCCCCACATGAGTTAGTCCGTTAGCCCATGATGCTGATAAGAATGTATGCTCATCATGTGGACAGTAGTTTGGCAACAAATCAGTATCAGGCTCATTGTTAATCTGGTGAACAGAGCGTTTGATTCCACGCGTGCCGAGGCTTGGTATGGTGTACACAAAATCATCGTCTGCTATTACACAGACATCATCGTGCGACTCGACCATGACCTCGATTAGTTGCAAACGAAAAGAGGATGCAAGGTGAACCATATTTTGCATATCTATGTCATTTTGTAATGAGATATTTTTGTAACCCGAATCATTGAAGAACAATCGAACATTACCCGACGTAAGACCATCAAAATTATCACACAAAAAATTAATCAAATCGACAAATGCGTAAGGGGATTTCAGATTGTATGCGACATTCGTGGACCGGAAACAGCACAACAACATAATAACGTCGTCCATCCCTGCATTAAAAAATAGTTACAGACGGTTTACAAGGTATGGAGTAAAAGAAAAACACAGAAACACTCGTGTGTGTAACACACGGTAGTCGAATGCACATGCTTAAAAACTCATCAGTAATGGGGGGCACACAGACGATGATGAAAACTTATGTAACAACCATCATACAAGGGGGGGAAATCAAACAAAGCACCTGTAGGCGTGTATCTTTACGGCGTTGCAATGCTGATATCGGTGTAACCCTAAATGTGCTCCCTCTGTGATATGACTGTGGTGACCAAATATTGGACAATACGCTGTGTGACCCAGTGGAGGAGATGGTAATACGTTATGAACGTGATCCCTAATTCTGTGCCAGAAGATTGGTATTAGGAAATAGACTTAATTCCTAATTCTATGTGACCCAGATAAGGAAAGGGTACAAACGACCAAAATTTGAAAACAAAAATCAAAACAGGACCCATTGGTAAATAGTATTATAACAAATGGGATCTCTTAGTATATTTGTAAATCGGTAGGACTAAATGGGATGTATGATTGTGATATGGGATTTTTGGATAATTTTCTCTATCAATAAATACGGAAATACAAATGGTATAACTCAATATTATGAGAGTTATAACTAAAAAAAAAAAAATTGAAGTACAACCAAATATCACATGAGATATAATTAAACAACTTTTGAATCATAATTAAAATATTATCATAACTAATAATATAATAAGTTATAACTAAGAACACAATGGTGTGCATATTCCCAGATAAATTACACATAAAAGTAGCACTATACCCATTGCACATGAAATAACTTTTCTATGGATATATTTCATTCTTGCTTTTACGGGCCATTGGGTTCTATAAACATTTATGACGATAAAAAAGGAATGAAGGGTCTGTTCGCAAACATTTAGGAGCTGGTTTGGGAATTTATTTTTTAATAATTTTTTAATTTCTTATGTAGAGATGTATAAAAAATATAAAAAAACCGATTGATTTATTATAATAATTTTGTAATTTTTTTTTTTGGATAAAATCTCATTTTCCCAAAAGAGGACTTATGATAAATGACCAACAAGTCTGGTCTTTAATGGCTCACCTGAGTTTGACTTTCATAAATGGGGAAATGTTTATTTTGTAATATTTGTTGAATAGATAATTTAATTGCATAATTAAATTGAATAGATATTTGTAATATTATATAATTAGATCGTATTTATTCTTTTTTAAAAAGAAAGTTATTCTCAAAAATATATTGGAAAATTTACTCATAAATTTCATACGCGGAAATGTTAATTCATTTAATTCTAAGAGTTTTCTTACAAACCAGTTAGTCCTTTTTATTTTGAAAAGTTGTATTTATTTGATTTGGTACCATTTAAGTTTAAGTGAATGTCATTTTGTGATTCAATTTTTTTAATTTTCTGATTTGTTTTAGGGATGAAGATGGAAATGTGTTTTTTTAGGAGGATTGATGACTGAAGTGTTAGTTGTCGAGCATGAAAAAAGAACATTTCTGTTAGTGTGGTTTTTCTGTGTTACATATGAGTGCTACACTTAAAAAAAGTACACTGAGAAGTTTTTATGTATTACATTGATTGGAGTGTTATATTTGAGAAAAATACACTAAGGAGTTTTTTTGAAATGTTACGTTGTAACATTTGAAAAAAGTACACTAAAGAGTTTTTTAATATGCTATATTGGAATGTTACATTTGAGAAAAATACACTAATGAATTTTTTAGTATTACATTAATTGGAGTGTTACATTTGGAAAACGTACACTAAAAATGTTGCATTTGAGAAAAGTTAGAGTTTTTAATTGTGTTACATTAGAGTGTTATGTTTGGAAAAAATACTCGAAGGAATTTTTATGTGTTACATTGATTGGAGTGTTACGTTTAGAAAAAGTACACTAAGAAGATTTTTTTTTAAATGTTACATTGGCCTATTTTGGCAATTGGGTCAAAAGTCAAAAAGCTAGTTTTTAAGTTTTTTTTTTTTTTAGGCCACATCACTTCTCTATTTTTTTACACATTTTTTTAAAAAAAAAGTCAAAAGTTGGCTTTTAACATACTAAGAAATTTTTCAGTGTGTCACATTTATTGTAGTGTTACGTTAAGGAAAAATACACTAAAGAGTTTTTTTTAAATGTTATATTGTTATGTTTGAAAAAAGTATACTAAAGAATTTTTTAGTATTACATTGATTGGAGTATTACATTTGAGAAAAGTATACTAAAGAATTTTTTAGTATTACATTGATTGGAATGTCACGTTTAAGAAAAATACACTAATGAGTTTTTGAGAAATGTTATGTTGTTACGTTTTAGAAAAGTACACTAAAGAATTTTTTAGTGTATTATATTAGAGTGTTACATTTCCGAAATGTTACATTGTAATGTTACGTTTGAGAAAAATACACTAAGAAATTTTTTTGAACTATTACATTTAATAATTTTAACATTTTGAGAAACTTTACATTTGTCCATCAACAAATAACACAAACGTGTTTATACTTGGTTCTTCATGTAATTCACACTAGCATGAGACATTTGGATCCATAAGAAAAAAGAGGACGAAATAGTTCATAAGATCACTATTTGAGATTTATTGGTGTTTCATCCAAATATATTTATCTTTTATTTTTTTAGAACAAATATAACATGATTATATATATAAATTAATATTCAAATATAATTACGTGAAGAAGTATAAAATCTTGTAGAACTTGAAGATTGGACATTCAAAACATGTATAATTTTTTTTTTTTGGTTACAACGGAAAGAAAGAAACAAAACAGGAGGGCTAACCCCTTTCCCTTGAAACTCCTATCATATCTGCTGGCAGAAAGTTACCCAGCTCAGCTGGTGATACATTTACCACCAGCATTTCCTCCGGTTGGTCTGCACCCATTTTGGCTAAGGCGTCGGCACACAAATTCCCTTGTTTCCAAATATGTTGGATGGTGCACTCACAGCCTCTGAAAAGTATTTTTGCATCCTCCACCAAATTCTTGAAGGGGTAGTTGCTCGCAATTGGCTCCTCCATCAGCTTCACCACCTGGGCTGCATTAGTCTCGATGGTCACATTGTTGATACCTTGTTGGAGAATAACTGTCAGCCCTTTATACAAGGCCCACAGCTCAACTTCGAGACTAGTTCCCATCTGCATCTTGCCATAGAAGCCACACACCCACACTCCTCTCTCATCTCTAAGCAGTCCACCAAAACTTCCTTCTCCTCCAGCTCTTCTGTAGCCATCAATGTTCATTTTGAGTCTTCCTGCAGGTGGTAAAATCCATTGAATCAGTCTATAAGCTGGTTTAGGCATAGTAACTAAATTGAGAAATGCTTGGTTGATTTCTCTAGAATAATCTGAAATGAATTTGACACTCTCTTGCCAACTGGTTATTTTATTTTCAAACACAACACAATTCCTATTTTTCCAAATTTTCCAAAGAGTGACAATCAAAACAGTGTACCAAGAGATGTCTCCAGAAAAATGTGTTTTGTTACAAGAGTTACTCTTAAGCCAATCCTTCCAAGGTTTTCTCATCAAGCTGAGATACCAAGTTTTGCCAAAGATTTGAAGCCACACTTCCTTGGCTTTATGACATTCCCTGAATAAATGATTAATATCCTCATTTCCACTACAGTTAGGACAGGTGGAATCAGTGGTGAGGCCCCTCTTCATTCTCATATTATTTGTTAATACCTTCCCATAGCACACTGTCCATAGAAAGGTTTTCAATTGCTGAGGGAGTCTCAATTTCCATATCCAATTCTAGTCTTCCTCTATCTCATTTGCTCTTATCAAGAGCTCATAAATAGATGAGACAGAGAATGCGCCATCAGGAGCACCCTTCCACAAAGGGAGGTCCATAGCAGATGCATTGGGAGGAGGATGGCCCAGGATAAGAGTAGAGATAGGAGTTGGAAAGACAGTAGTAACCCAATTCTCATCCCAGTTACCATCCCCTCTCATTAAATCTTTAACATTTAGCCCACTAGGCATGTTCAGGTGCTGGCTGGCAACAATTTCCTCAAAAGGTTTGTCACCACACCACTAATCCCTCCAAACATCCACAGTCACACCATCACCAAGTTGCCATTTCACCCCTTGCTTGAGAATGCTTTTGGTACTAAGCAGCCCTCTCCAGAGATGAGAGGCTTTCCTCCCTCTATTCTAACCTTGAAAGAATGTAGTCTTTAAGTACTTGTTTTTAAGTACCTCACACCACATCCCGTCTTGGTTACTAACCAGTTTCTAGCCCAGCTTAGATAGCAAGGCTATATTTTGGTCTTTGGCCTTTTTAATTCCTAGACCTCCATGTTTTTTCACTTTACACACAGTATTCCAATTAATAAGATGGACTTTTTTCTTCTCCAGGGTGTCACCCCAGAGAAAATCCCTGTTCAGCTTATCAATCTCAGTGCTAACTCTCTTAGGAAGAAACATAGTTTGCATTGTGTAAGAGGGGATGGCAGCACTCACTGATTTGATCAGAGTTGCTCTGCCAGCCATAGATAAAACATTAGTTTTCTAGCCAGCAAGCCTCTGTTGTAGTTTCCCAATGATAGCAGTGAAATGCCTTTGATTAACTTTACCATGAATTAGGGAAACACCTAAGTATTTCCCTAAATCACTGGTTAAAGAAATCCCACAGAAGGAGCTTAAATCTCCAGTTGTCCTCCTATCAAGGTTGGGAGACACACACTTGCGAGGATTTATTTTCACACCAGAAACACCACAGAACTCCTCCATAACTGTCATAATAGTGCTACAAGTAAACAAGGTAGCTTGACCAAATAGCATGAGGTCATTGGCAAAGAATAAATGTGTGATAATAGGGCCACCTTTACTAGCCTCAATCCCTTTCCAATGTTTGTTCTCAGCTTTAAAACTGATCATATTAGAAAGTCGTTCCATACAAAGAACAAACAGGTAGGGAGATAAAGGATCTCCCTGCCTCAAACCGCTTTGAGGTTGAAACTCTTCTAGAGGCTCACCATCCCAGATAATAGCGGAACTAACACTAGTGACACAGCTCATGATAAGATCAATCGTACTTTTGTCAAAATTGAATACCTCCAGAGTTTGTTGAAGAAAATCCCAAGAAATATTATCATAGGCCTTCTCCAAATCGATTTTAAAAATCATGCCCCCCTAACTTACCTTTCTTATAGTTCAAAGAGTGAATGATCTCTTGGGAAATAATAATGTTATCACTAGTATTACGGCCAGGGATGAAACTGCATTGATTGGGCCTCACAATTTTAGTTAAGAGAGGTCTAATTCTACTCACAATAATTTTGGAAATTATTTTATAGGACACATTACAGAGGCTTATAGGCCTAAATTGCTTGATGCTCTCAGGATTATCAGATTTGGGAATCAGAGCAATCAAGGTTTTGTTAACTTCAGGAAGAATGTGTCTATCAGAAAAACAATTTTTTACAAATTCACACACATCAGCCCCAATAATATCCCAATAAGTATGATAAAACAGAGCTTGAAACCCATCTCTCCCTAGGGCCTTAAAAGCATTGATGTTTCTCACAGCCTGCCGAATCTCCTCCTCAGAAACAAGTCTAATGAGATCCAAGTTATCCTCTTGGTTAAGTTTACATTGCACCAAACTGTTCCACTAAACAAGAGGGACAGTGTGAGAAGCACTAAACAGCTTAGCAAAGTATGTATTGATAAGGCTTTTGAGTTGATCAGCCTGGTCAACCCAAGAGCCATTCTCATTCTTAAGCATCTCAATCCGCCTTTTCCTTCTCTTATTCAGGGTAGTAAGGTGGAAATACTTAGTATTCCTCTCACCCTAAGTAATCCAATTAGTGCAAGCTTTTTGGAACCACAAGAGCTCCTCTTGGTATAAAACTTTGTTGTATTGAGCAACCAAGTCCATTTCAAGGTTGTGGAGGTTATGGGGATAATTGATGGCTTGTGAAAATTGAATACCTTTAATTCTTCCCAATAACCACTGCCTCTTTTGAAAAATATTACCAAACACCTCTTTATTCCAAACACTAGTCTCGTGCCCAAGTGCTTGTAATTTGTTACATAGGGAAGTAGCATTCTTGCTCTAACTCACATCCACCATAGTTTTAAAGTCCTCATGTGTAATCCAAGCAGCCAGAAATTTAAAGGGTTTATTCTTATAAATAAAAGGGGACTTACCTTGAGTGAAAACCATCATGGGTGAGTGATCTGAATAGGTGCGAGGAAGGTTCTTCACAACTCCATCCGAAAAGCTTGTTCTCTATTTGGTGTTGCACAAAGCCCTGTTCAATCTTACCATGGTATTGGCCCAACCTTTCCTATTATTAGACAAGGTCAGCCTTGGTCCTAAGCACCCTAGATCCATCAATTTGCAAGAATCAATACACGCATTGAACTTCCTACTCCTCCTCTATTCATGGCTTAAGTGTTGCTGTTGGCTAGCATGGAAACTTCTTTTGTCATTTAAAGTAGTAAAATCATTGAAATCTCCAACAACTAACCAAGGCTCCTCTACGTGTTGTGCAATAGTTTCCAGTTGAGCTCAAAGATCATCTCTCTTGGCACTACTTAGACTAGCATAAACAATTGATAGTAGCCAGTCAGGGAAATCTTGCCTAGAGATGATATCAGTGATTTGCTAAGAACTAGCTTTCACCACCCTTACATTGACAACATTCGGGTTCCAGAGCATCCAGATACCTCCACTTCTACCAATGGGATCCACATGGCTTGAGGCTGTAAAACCCATGCAATTGAAGAACATCTCTATTGATTTAAAGTCACCTTTAGTTTCCATAAGTACCACAAGGGCTGGTCTGTGGATTTGGACTAGTTCCCTCAGAGTCCTTTTGAACCTCTGATTCCCTGCTCCTCTACAATTCCAAATAAGCAAATCCATGGACAAAATTTGTTGATCAGGTAGGGGTTCCTGGTTGTCAATTCCCAGATAGCCCCTGATTGCTTTGTAGTTCGCCTCCATTGTCTGGGATGGGGTCATTGAAATGTAGTGGAGGTCCTGTCTCGCTTCGACTTGCCTCCATGGCATTATCCTCAATTATACTTCCTTGTTCCACCATTCTAAGATGATGAGGTGAAATGCTTCTTTCTCTGGTGACAAGCTCACCACTACTCTGCTCTGTGCGAGCTTGTGCACTTCTGTCAAATGGTTCTCTCCTTCCTCCTCTATTCTTATCTGGTGGAACGCCAGTTCTAGGTTTAGAGTTCGCCACTCTAGTTCCTGTACTAACCAGCTTACTGTTTGAGCTGGCTGGTTGAAAGGTAGACTGATTGGAAGTAGTAGCTAGCTGTGTGGATGTGCTCTGTGGGGTGGATGGTACATCTGTCCCTATTTCTGCCTCTTGATCGCGTATCTTTATGTTAGAATTGTTTGCTTTCCCCAGACTACCTGCTGCTCCTTTCTTGTCCTTAACCATTGCAAAGCTAGTGCTCACTGGACTCTGATCTATTTGCTTACTTTGGATGCTAGAGCCCACAGTAACCTGGGCTTTACCCTTACCTTTCTCCTTTCCATAAGAGGCCTTAGCTACTTCAGTTCCTCCTTCTTCCCTTAATACTTCAAATCTATTATTCATTTGGGTCATTGATGGCTTAGTGCCCATTGGGCCTCTGTTTTTCCTTCTTTGATTCTGAACCATCATCCAAGGTCCGTAAATTCCTGGGTTAGGCTCTGTCATTACCTCTGCTTTTGGCCCTGGCCCATTGTCATCATGTCCTGCACCCTGATGACCATCTCTAGTCCCTGCTTGTTCTAACCTCTCTTGCACTGGCATAACTCTGTCGCTGCAAGCCTCTCTCCAATGCCCAAACCTGCCACAAAGAAAACACAATGAATACAAAGGTTCATATTCAACTCCATAGATGTGGTTACTTATAGAAAATTGGGATATCAGTGGTTTTCAGAGATCCATTTCGATGCAAACTCTAGCATGTTTCCCTTTTGCAGCCATAGCTGTGTTAATATCAATCTTCAAAGGAACTCCAAGGACTTTGGCAATCTGGTAGAGGACCTTCTCATTATAATATTCAATTGGTAGATTCAGAAATCGTACCCAAATTGCTGTGGTAGCCTCCTCTGCTTCATCCGACTTGAAGTCTTGTTGCCGTTTCCTCACGGTGACATAGTGATCCATGGCAACCCATGGTCCCCCAGTGAAAACCTTGTTATAATCATCCAACATATCAAATTTCACAATGAAGAAACCATTACCAAGATCCGAAGCTTCAAAGTCAGCTTGTAGCCCCCATAATTTGGTCATTTTGGCCATAAATAACTATGGTTTTTCCCAAAAGTCGCACAATCAAACACTTCTTCCATGGTTCTTGAATTTTCTTTAGAAGCCCTGGTGGGATATTAGTTGTGGGAATGCCACTGTGAGCCTCCTCTTCATCCACTTTCTCTGGTTCTCCTTCAGGAGGGGCATCCTCCTCATCCGATGAGATGTCCTCAACATCACAGTCAAAGCTTTTCTCGTTTCCACTCTCCATGAATCTCGATCTTAGAAGGGCTTGTTTGAATGATTTGGCTGCTGGTTTGGTTACCTCGAAGCCCTCCATTTGATTAGTATCAATGGCTCTTGGGATGGCGTCAGCTTGTAGTGCGTTAGCTTTGTCCGAAGAAGATCTAGGGCTTCGCTCATCCCCCACATCTCTGTCATTTGGAGCTGAATCAGCCATCAGTTCATTATTTGGGCCATCAATGGAGCTTTTAATCATTTTTTTACTCCGAATCAGGTGATCGATCTCCTCTTTGGAGCAGCCATGATCATCCCATCATTCCGGTGCTTGCAAATCACCAGTAACGGTCATATTTTCTTTTTTGTTATATTTTTTGGTTACACACGAAATGGCTGGATTGCACAAATGGTAAAAGGTCTAGCCTTTGAGGGAGTGGTGATAGACAAAACCGATTTGTCTATCTCACTCACCTTTATTCTAAACTATTTCTTTAACATAAGATGAAAATCAAATGTTAAAATCTCAATGGTATTATGATTTTGATTTAATCAATTTTTTATTATTTAATTTTTAAATATGTGTATTTATATAAACAATTTGACTATTCACCCTTCAAATGTCTCATCTAATTTATGTTAAGTTAGAAGATACATTATTTTAAAATTTTTAATAGCATACATAATTATTAACGATATTTTTTTATATATTTATTTTCCATTAAAAGTAAAATCTTACAATTTTTGATCTAATCCACAAGTCTTTCCAACAATCCTACATAAGATTTCAATTTTAATGAATCAATTTCAATTTTTAATGTGATGATCAATTTTGTAGTTGCATTGATGGTTTACAATCTCAACTAGAAAAATTATTACAAGGTTTTGTTTAACAAGTGCCCTAAATCATATTAACCAACCCCATTATCATATAAAATTGAAAGGTTATAAATGTTATATTATTACGGACCAAATTATCCTCTCTTTTTTTTAATTCTTTCTATTTTAACATTTTTTATATATAAGTTTCTTAATGGAATATTTTTTAATATTTTTTTATTGTAAAAGTGAATGCCTTTTATTTTTAAATGACATTTTTTGAATTTTTAATATTTTTTTTGTAATTTTTAGATTCATTTTCCTTACACCATATAATCTAATTATGATTGAAATTTAAAAATTAAAAAATAAAAGTCACGAAATGTCATTCGCAAAAATAAGAGACATTCACTTATATGATTAAAAAATGTTTAAAATAAAATTCATTATGACAAGTATATAAAATATTAAAATAGAAAAAATTAAAGAAAATTGTAGTTTGATCTCTAACAACATAATATTTTCAATTTTCTATAATAGTAGTTTTCTTAAAATGATTCAATACATTCTTAACAAATGTCCCTAATAAAATCCATTAATAAATAATCTCGACATACCATATGATATTTTCACGGGTGCAACTCCCTCCTCTCTTTGTGGTGCAAATTGTTTTTTGGGAGTCATAGTTGTATTAAAAAGATTTAACATGTATTATAATTATTTTAGAACTTCTAGGTCTCATCATGAGTTCCACTTTAGTGAATCAAATTGTTCATTTTGTTCATAAAAAATTAGATTAATTTGATACTCGTAATATTTTCATTTATTGCTTTTGTCTTAAAAAAATGAACAAGAATATTTTTTTGAAAATAGACTATCAATTTTTTTGGAGAAAAATGTGATAAAATGAAAAGATTATGAGCCCGTTTATTTTCAGAAGTAGGTTAGGGGATTGTTAGTAAGTGGATTATTGGTGAGGGGACTAAGAAAAATTATATTTATTTGATAACCAGTAGACTAACTAATAGTTCCTGTTTGTTTTGAGAGATAGGAGTGAGAGTAACTATGTAAAATTTCACAAATATCCTTGTTGCATTACTATCAAATTTGGCCTTATACCAACTAATACATGCATTACATATTTCCATATTAAAAATTATATTTCATAAATATATATTTTTTTGTACTATTTTATTTTTTTAATGTAACATTTTTTTGTATAAATATTATACTATTATATTAAGGGTTGGTTTGGAGTGTCCTAAAAAAGTGTACTTTTGTCTTTTTACGAAAAGATGTGCAGAAAAGTAGAGAGGTGATGTGATGGAAAAAAGATAAAAAGATGGATTATATAGATTATGCCAAACGAGGCCTAAGAATCGTGGAGTAAAAAATGATTATTGAATCAATCTTCTTTTTTTCTTCTATAGATAATATACACGGAAACTTTTACAAAATATGTAGTTTAGACTATCGAAATGGAATTTATGATGAATCCCACGAGCCCCTCAAATTCTCTCAATTGAATTTTTTGAATCCCAATCCTAATTAAAAAAAGGTTTTATTTACAAAGAGGGGGGGGGGAAATTACAAATGATTTATATTACAAATAGCATACAAATAACTGTTTTTATGAATCAATTATTAAATAAATTAATAGATTTTAATGATATCAATAATATATTATCGTAGAGAAAGATATTTAATTTTTTTTTAATCAAATATATTAAATGTCAAATTACAACGAAAGATATTTATAATTTTTATAATTCATCCTTATTAGGAAGTGGGTTAAAAGTCATTTTTCAACTTTTAATCCATTTTGAATTATATTATCTTTCACATTTTTTACATGTTTTTTTTAAAAAATGTCAAAAAAAAATTAAAAAATTAATTTTTAACCATCTTTTAAAACACCCACTATTTAAGCAATAAAGCCAATCCACTTTGAAGTGGCGTATTGATTGCTATTTTTTTAATGAATAAAGATTGAGAGCTCTAATTTTGAAACTCTAATTTTGAAATTTTAAAGAGAACTCTAGTGATGTGGCAAGGAGTAGAACCCACATGTGATGTGATGTATGTGCTTATGTTTTTGTTTTTTGTTTTTTGTTTTTTTTTTCTTACCACATCATTAGAGCTCCAAAATTAGAGCTCACTATCATTGTCGTTTTTTAATTTAAATTATTGATTATTTTAATTGATTTTTATTACTTTTTTTTATAAAAAAATATGTGTATAAAGGTTTATTTTGGCAATTTAAAAAAAAAAAGTTAGTTTATTGTCTTATTGGTTTATTTGGGTTATATCACCTTTATATTTTTGTACCTTTTTTCAAAAAAAAAAAAATATAAAAAACTTAGGAGGCATGGTAGCTGGTTGACAAAACAAAAACATAGGCCGTCAACTCTAGCCCTGGTCACGTACCTACTCACCTACATACATATTATAAATAGTGAGCTGAAACTTAGTGAATAATAACAGAGTAAAGAGGCTTAATGAATGTTGTCAATAACAGTTACAGAAAACAAAATTCAATAGTTGTCAGAAATGAATTCGTAATTATGTTCAGGAATCATAGTACATAATAGATACAATTTCAAAGTCGTATTCATAATTAGAACCATCAATTAATCATTCGTGGCACATTCATTAGCACTAGCAGAAACAATTGACCCATAAAGGGACGACCATAAAGGCATACAGTTGACCCATAAAAGGACGGCCATAAATGCTTACAATTGACTCACATGTACGGAGATGGTACAGTTGGCTCATGAGACGTATAGTTGGCCCATAAAGGGACGTATTCAGAAGGATCCATAACAGTTGGCTCATGAGACGTGCGGTTGACCCATAACTGGGACGTAACAGAACAAATAACAGATGTCATCTGAAGCTAAGAATGCCACGAATACATTTCAGAAACATTGGACAACTGTTCATTCATACAGAAAGTAATATTTTAGAAAACAGATTATCTTATATCATTCAGAAAATACTTATAAATTGAACATAACTTTACCAAGTTTTTACTCACAAATAACAGAGGTTCCAAGGTAAACAGACAGAATAAGCAAATTAGATGTCTTACGGCACGTGACCTGCATAACATAACAGGTACATACATTGAAACACACGCTCAGAGTGTACATAACTTATTTAATTGTTCTTAGTGTGTTTCTAGCCTTTATCCTCATTATGGTGTCTTAATCTTGGCCTAGGAATGCCTAGGATGGAATGATGATGCAAAAATGTACTTTAAAACATTTTTCAAAACTTGCTGAAAATAGGGTCCACGCTCGAGCGGACATGCAAAACATGAGGGTTCGCTCAAGCGGTCTGTAAATTTTGAAAAAGTACTGGTTACTTGATTTTTATGCTTGACGGACGCTCGATCGTCGCTTGAGCGTGAAACTCAAACCCTCGTTCGAGCGTGACTTTTGTCGCTCGAGCGATCTGCAAAAACACATGAACTTCTGGGAGCTTGCATTTCATGCTTGAGCGGACTCATGGTCGCTCGAGCAGAAGTGCACGCAGTCAGAGTGGTCGCTCGAGCGTAGACTCCTACGCTCGAGCATGGAAGCAGAATTCTGGAATTTTCAATTTTGCTTCCAAAGCTCAAAACTCAATCATTAAGCATCAAAACTTGATTTTTCTGGGGCAAAACTTAAGGAACACTTAGAAATCCATAATACACCATGAATTAAGAATCTTTTCAAGAAATCATGGCCAAATAACTTGCCAATTGTGCAAAAATTCAACTTAAAATTTATGAATGATCTATGAACATGACATGCATGAATTCCTTTGAACTTAAGCTCCTCAAAACATGATCAAACGCTACAAAACAACATGAAACTTAATGATCTTCCAAAATTAAGGTGAATTCAAGACATGCATGGGGGAATTCTTGGAAATTAAACTCAAAATGTGAGAAAATATGCATGCTTGCATGGTATGGCTCAATACTCTTCATTTCTAACTCAATTCTTGCATTAATCAACATAATTCTCTTGTGTTCATGCATTATAGTCTAGATATCAAGGCTTAAGGATAAAATTCTTACCTAGAGACTTGAGTTCACAAGTGTTGGAACTAAACTCTGTCAATTCTCTTCAATCTCCCCTATTTCCTTCTTAATTCTCTTCCTCCTTTAATGTTGGCTTCAATCTCTCTCTCTCTCTCTCTCTCTCTCTCTCTCTCTCTCTCTTTTCACACGTTGAGCTCAAAAATGAAAGAGGTAAAAGGGAGTCTTGGGCTTGGTAGTGGCCTTATATAGGCTAATTAGTGATAGTGCAATAAAGTTAATCAAATGGGCATTAAACTAATCTAATTTAATCGTTCCGAATTGAATTTTAATTAAACCCATCATAAAATTTTAAAAATTCCAATTAACACATAAATCAAGTCAATTTCTGAATCGGATGCTGATAAGGCCTTCAATTCGCAAACCAAAATGAAAACATGCATAGATCTTTCTATGTTAAACAGATATATACACACACATAAGGCAACATATGACAACATTTCCCTTCAATTATTTATTAGGTGTAATTAAGTATGAATTAATGTTAATCGTGGATCAGGGTTGTTATAGTAGTTGCATAAGAGGTAGTGATCTTGAACCACATAGTGGATTCCGTTGTACATGCTTATTGCAAGAGATGTTGATAAGGCCTATGTTTGGAATCTTGAATTGCGCAAATTGTGGCTGTATTTTTCAATCAATCACTTGTTTTTGTGAGATTATGAGATATTGATGCTATTACGGTTTGTGGCATAATGATTAGTGGATGATGATGTCAGCAAGGCAATCGCCCTTGGTGCTCGGGAGCAAGCAAGGATAAGACTAGTGGTTTATTTTATTTGGAGCCAAGAGAGGCTTAAAATTATCCACTATATATGTCGCCTTAGTTACAGCCAAGATGAGGTCATGTTAAAGACCAAATATAGATGTTGGTACCCACTTTCCATATTGTGCCTGTTATGATTAGCCAGATGTGAGATTTCAGTTGGCGCCTAAAAGGCGAGCAAATAGAGAATTTAGGTTAGGCGCTAGACATCGACTAGACTAAGATCTGTATGGTGTATCGAGTATGACGTCACTCTTTGGAAGAGTAACTCTACTGTAGCATGTATTCATACTACATGTACTTGGCGACCTAGTAATGAGATGAAAGAATGGGTCATTGTTTCCTCACCGTATGAGTCTTACGTGTCATTATTGATATGACTTTCACTTATGTATCCTTTTGTGACCTTTGACTATGTCATAAGGTAAGTGATTAATGTTCTGCTACTTTGGTATGTTATCTGCGGTCATGTATGGTTCGGTCTTAGGGGACATCACTAAGAAAGCGGTCAATCGCAAACTAAATGGCATGAGGGCGAAGGGAAGACCATCAAGTATTACACCACTATTTTATATTCACTGTCGGCAACTCACATCGCTCTGTATGAGAGGCGGATTGAGTGTGAATATATATTGCAAAAAATTGAGAGGGTCAAACATGCTCTTTTGACGAATTAGAGATGTTTTTTGGACCGGCGTAATTAGATGGGTCTGGGGTATATGAGACACTATTTTTATTTTCGAGTTGTTGTTTATATGTGGACTTTTTTTTGAGTTTCAAGTGTAGTGCTCCCACACGTAGGTGTTCTCAGCGGTCGCACGGTCCATTGGCTAGTATGATTGTGTTTGACGGATAGATTGAGATAAAGAAAGTGCGGTGTCATGCCCGCACATGTTCGAATGAGAGATATTAGAAATTGGGTCAGGTTTAGAACCCATTGCCTATGGTGATATAACCCAAGACCCATTGAGAGACCTTTATTAGGAGAGACTTGTTTTGAATCAACTTGTCCTGGGGATAAGTGCATATAACATACTATCTCATTTCTTAAGGAGGTAGAGTTGTGGGTGGTTATAACTCTCTTACAAAAAAAAAGGTATTATATTTGGGAGAGTAAGAATTTAACCATAATCTACTAGTCTCTTTCTCTGAGTCTCTCTCTTCTTTTTCTCTCTCCATAAAAACAGAACTATGCCTTTATACTGTGAATAGTGTGGGTAGTTTCTCTAGTAGTTCTATCCACATGATCCATGGATTCAATTTGAGCGTAAAAAGTATGCCTGAATTTGTTTATTTTCGATATGTATTATTTCTTATTTTTCCTAAAGACCTGCTTGTTAGGCTTTTTGAGTATTTATTTGTTGGGAACAAATAATAGTCTGATCGTTGTTCAACCTTCCGCCGCCCCTTTAATATTGAAGGCAACGTCTCTGAAGATGAAAACCACCACAACTAGGGTTGCTAGCTCAGCTTCTTTGCCTTACCAATCTCCACATTACATTCGTCAACATTGACTACAACCATCATTGTCTTCTCCTCTACACTAACATCTAATCTCGCTTCGAAACCATCTCCGATGGCTTTCCTGAAGACCACCCCAAATCTGAGTGGTAGTAGCCATGGGACACGCTCGGGAGTGTCAGTGGTGGCCGAATGAACAGGGATCAGAGGGTTGGTGTAGTCGATTCGTGGGTGATGCTGGAGGAAAATCGATTGTAGATTTCAGGGCTAGGGTTTCAAAATCACCACCACCATGATTACATTTTGGTAAGCCCTCTTCTACTCTCTCTCTTTTTCTTTCTTTCTCTCTGTATATCCTCAGTTTCTTGGTCACTCTTTCTTATCTCCCTCTCTCTTTCTCTATCTATGTTGGAATTTTTAACTTGATCTATTAGAATGTGAATGTATTGATTACTTCCAGAGTTTGAATTTTATTTTGATTTCCTTTTTGAAGCGGACTTGTAGCGATGGAACTCCGATGGCGTTAGATCTAAAGATCTGAACACCTTTGACGATCTGAAGACTAGATCTATTCAAATTTGTTCTTGTTGAGTTTTGAGTTTTGATCTAAGTGTTGAGTGTTGATATTTTTTTCTTTTTATTTTTTTATAGTTATTGTTGATCTGTTGTTGTCATTGATAATGATGATGATGAAACAGATCTATAATAGCATCAAATTTATAGATTTGTAATACATCTCTCTTATTTACTCTTTCTATCTGTGTATGTATGAGAATTTGAACAGATAAAGATAAAAAATTGAATAGATAGAAAAAATTGAACATATAGAAAAATTTGAACCTATAAAAAATTGAACATGTAATAAAATTTTGACAGATGTTTGAATAGATAAGTAATTTTAACAGATAGATATTTTAACAAATAGATACAAATTTGATAGATAGTCAAAAAAATTAAACAGATAAAAAAATATTTGAACAAATAGTAAAAAAAAAATTAAATAGATAAAATATTTAAACATATACTTAAAAAAAATAAACAGATAGATTAAATGGTAAAATTGAAAATAAAATGTATTTCAAAATAATAAATGGATTTTTCACTAAACTATTTCACAAATGATGTATTTCTTAAAGGGTTTTCAGGAATTCATCTAGTCATGGGTAACCAAGGTAACCAAGTGGAGGCTGGAACCCAGTGTTCAGAAAAAGACAGATGGGTAACCAAGGTAACAGATCAGTGGAGAAGGGGTTGTACACCATCTTTGTGGATGAGCTTCCAGACTCAATGACTCCTAGGAGCCTGTTCACTCTGTTTAATAATTTTGGAGTAGTCAAGGATGCTTTCATCCCAGCAAAAAGAAGGAAAGCAACGGGAGCTATTTGGCTAAAATATGAGCTAAAAAAAATTAGTATGTTTGGGATGACTTTTTGGCTTTTTACAAAAAGATGTGCAAAAAGTAGAGAAAAAAGAGAATCTTTGACTTTTTCGTATGGGTTATTGGCTTTTTGGCTAATTTAGTAATTTTTTGACTTTTTGGCTAAAAATGACGGTTCCCAAACGAGGCAATTTGCATCGCACTTTTGAAGTTAACTAGTTACTTTTTATGTGTGAATGGGTGGTTTGCCATTGCATAACGAAAAGTTGCATGCACCAACTCTAAGTGAGGGAAGAATTGACAATGATGATGACTCCCGATTGGCCAAAGTAGAGAAGCAAGTCAACAAAATTCATGCACTTTTGCTACAAGGCCATAAGGACAAGAGGCATGATGAGGAACGACTGACCAAAGTGCAGAACCAAGTTGGTAAAATTCTTGAGTTGTTAGAACAACGCATGCCATTTGATGGAGGACATGTTAAAACACCACCAAGCAAACTACCTAAGGAGCAGCGAGTTGACATTGAAATAGTTGATCTTAATGTTAGTGGTATCGAAAAGCTTCTGGCCAATTCCACGAAGTTTGAAGATGAGGATCGGATAGGGAAGATGAATGAGAAAGAAGCAATGGAGACTCCGCGTTTGAGAAAACCAAATTTAGTCCTCATACTACTTGGAAATAAATCATCTAAATTGATGGCGCCAAAGGCAAAGGAAGTTGCAAAGAAACAAGCAAAATTGGTGGATGGGGAAGCTCTAAATAATGAACAACTTTCTATTCCACAAAAGGGGCGATCATGCACGAAAAAGGGCCCTACAAAACCAATTGAAGTCAATGTTGTAACAATGTCATCATCATGTAATGTTGTTCGTGGTCCTCAGACTCAAGGGACCGAAAATTGCAAAGCCAGTCAGTGGTTGCGTACACCTTTTGTGAAATTGGATCTAGCTGAAGCCATCGCCAAACAACAACGTTGACAATAACATAGATGGCAATCTCAATCAAGTAAACTAAGTGACTGTGTCTCAAAAACATATTTGATTTGTGTGTAACAAATAGTGTTTGTTTCTTACTTTTCTTGCTACTTGTACCCAGCTATTTGATAATTTACTTGAGCAACTTGGGGGTAATGTTGGTCCTGGAACCCCAAAAGTTTGAAACTAACTATTATAATATCTTTTGTGTATGTGGTTATTTTGCACTAACTCCGTTTTCATAAACATATGCTAACCAAGCTTGATTTGTTTTATGCGTTGTTCTTCTCAATACCTTTACAAGTCATCCGTGCCTTTGCTAGACCCATTAAATGACTATGACAGTCTATGAAGCACGAACACCTCTTTGGATGAGGCAATGTATGGGTGTCGAACACGTGTCAAACACGGATACGCATCGGACACGCGGTTGACACGTGTCAGACACTACCGAACGTGTCCCCTTTTTTTTTCTTCTTTTTTTTTCTTTTTGCAGCCAAACACTCTTTGGACACTCTCAGATACGTTATGGATACGTTGGAGACAGAAACCCTACCCCATTGGAGATAGCGAGAGAAAGCCTAACTATTGAAGACATAGACCAAGAGAAAAAAAAAAGGGTGAAGAACCTGTTGAAGCCCTAGATCGATGTGTGTTCAACTTCCTCTCTCCCTCTGTTCAGTGCTCTTTGTTCATCTTCCTCGAACCTGTTCATCTTCTTTGAATCTTCGTTTCTTTCGTCTCTCTCTCTCTCTCTCTTGTTGTGCTTGTCTCTCCCTCTTTCTCTTTTTGATTCTCCTTCTCTTGCTTCTTTGTTAGACTCTCCCTCTTTCTCTTCGATTCTCCTTCTCTTGCTTCTTTGTTAGACTCTTTCTTTCCTCTTCTTTGTGTTTGACTGTCTGTCTCTCTCATATCCCACCCAAATAAAGACTGTCGTCTCTCTCTTGTCTTCTTTATTGTTTTTTTCTTCTTTTTTTTTTTACCTATTTTCTTTTTTTTGGCTTGTCACTGTTGAGTATTAGGTGTCTTATCACCTAACCATAGTGTATGAGAGAAGTGAAAAAGGTACTGCAGTAACTATGCATGGATTGTATCTATAATTATTTGTATGAATGGATTTTAAATGCTGATTCAGGAATTTTTGACCAAAGCAATAAATGCAGGCATGTGAAGACATGTAGATTGAAAAAAATTAATAAATGCTAATCAGGAGATTTTGACCGAATTAATAAATGTTTGAGATTTTTTTTAAATAAAAAAAAGTAGGAAATTTAGATTGGGATATTGGAGTTCCCACAAGGCTTAGGGTTAAGAAATCCCTTTTCCTTAATATATAGATATAGATGTATAGATACAGATAATTGGGACTCACAAATACAATTATAATAATATGACAAAGAATTAGAGCTTTACATAATTGATTATGTGACAAATTAAAAAACTAACACTTATCATTTCACATTATTGGAAATAAAATTGTAGGAGATTTTATTAAGGGTCTTTAACATTTTTTTGTTAAGTTTGTAGTTCAAAAGTAAAATTTTCTTATAAATTGTCACACCACTTTCTACTTTGGCGGTGTTTTGGGAATTAAGAAAAAAGTTAGTTTATTGGTTTTTTTATATTTTTTTTTTTGAAAAAGGTACAAAATATAAAAGGTGATATAACCCAAATAAACCAATAAGACAATAAACTAACTTTTTTTTTTAAATTGCCAAAATAAACCTTTATACACATATTTTTTTTAAAAAAAAATAAAAAATCAATTAAAATAATCAATAATTTAAATAAAAAAACAACAATATAGTGAGCTCTAATTTTGGAGCTCTAATTGATGTGCAAGAAAAAAAAAAACAAAAAACAAAAAACAAAAACATAGCACATACATCACATCACATGTGGGTTCTACTCCTTGCACATTACTAGAGTTCTCTTTAAAGTTTCAAATTAGACCTTTCAAAATTAGAGCTCTCAATCTTTATTCATTAAAAAAATAGCAATCAATACGCCACTTGACAGTGGATTGATTTATTGCTTAAATAGTGGGTGTTTTAGAAAGATGGTTTAAAATTAATTTTTAATTTTTTTTTGACATTTTTAAAAAAAACATGTAAAAAATGTGAAAGATAATATAATTCAAAATGCGATTAAAAGCTGAAAAATGACTTTTAACCCACTTCCTAATAAGGATGGATTATAAAATTATAAATATCTTTCGTTGTAATTTGACATTTAATATTATCTGATTAAAAAAAAAAAAATATCTTTCTCTACATAATTTTTATCCATAAATATTAATTAAAAATATATTATTTGATATCATTTAAAAATCTATTAATTTATTTAATAATTGATTCATAAAAACAGTTATTTGTATGCTATTGTAATATAAATCATTTTTAATTTCCCCCCCCCCCTCTTTGTCAATAAAACCTTTTTTTTTAATTAGGATTGGGATTCAATCAATCAATTGAGAGAATTTGAGGGCTCGTGGGATTCATCATAAATTCCATTTCGATAGTCTAAACTACATATTTTGTAAAAGTTTTCCGTGCTATAATCCTT
>NW_021025046.1:1799759-1820879 GCF_004153795.1 Camellia sinensis | reverse complement strand
GGGATTGTTAAATTATTTTTATAAAAAATCTTAAAAAACATAATTTATATATTAAAAAAATCTAAAATAAATATAAATATCTATAATTATTCCGTGCATAACACGGGTGATAGGCTAGTATATATTAAAAGAAAAAAGGGTTTCTAACCCCCAAGCCCTATGGGAGTTCCAATATTCCAATCTTAATTTTTTAAATTTTTTATTTAAAAAAAAACTTAACATTTATTGATTTAGTCAAAATTTCCTGATCAATACTTATTAACTTTTTTCAATCCACATGTCTTTCCGCATACCTGCATTTATTGATTTAGTCAAAATCTTCTAATCAGTATTTAAAATCCCCTCATACAAACAATCATAGATACAATTTGTGCATAGTTACTGTAGTACACTTTTCAATTTCTCCATACACTATGGTTAGTGATAAAATTATTAAATTATTTTTATAAAAAAATCTTAAAAAATATAATTTATATATTAAAAAAATCAAAAATAAATATAAATACCTATAATTATCCCGTATATAACACGGGTAATAGGCTACTTATAACTGTATTTGTGAGTCCCAAATATGAATTTCTAACAATACTCTAAATGTTACTCCCAAACAAGGCCATCAATGAATGAAAAACTCTATATATATTTTTAAATAATATATTAATATTATTATGGTACATAAATTCGTATAATAAAATTTTATTTTGAAATGAAAATTTTATGTTGCTATATATATAAAAATGATGTATGATTTTTTTTTTTTTTTAAAATAGCATTAATCTTGCTGTCTATATAACACATACATACCCAGACCATTGATTCACTACAATTCACTTTATAATTTCGAAGAGTTAGGGTTTGTTTTCTCTCTACTCCGGCGAGAAATGCCGCCTCGATCTTCAGGTAATGTTCTTACCTGATTTTCACTGCTTTGATCTGTAATACTTTTTTGTTTTTCCTTCACTTCATCTTGATCTAGATCCTCAGGTTCAATATTTCCATTATCGTTTTGTTTATTACTTATAAACATTATTTTAATTAGTATATATTAATTAATCTCTGGATCTAGACCAGATACCAGAGTAAATCCTTCATATTTTTTTCTCCCTAATCCAAAGTAAATATTTTTGTATTTCTTTCATTGGTAATAAAATAGGTTTATTTGGAAGTATTGCTTATGGCATGAGTGAAGTCGGAAAAATGAAAGTAAGGTATTCTTTACTTCCCTTGCTGAATATGTTATTTATTATTCAATTCGATACATTTTTTTTAAATGTGTAGTTTACTGTTTAGTTTCCATTTAATTGTTCGGTATATAGCTACTCTATCTCTTGATGATGCATATTTAGCTTGTATGAAACATTGTTCTTTTGGGAAAATTTTAAAGTTCTTTGATTTATTTGGTAATGTGTATTTTATTTATTGTCTTTTTTATTATGTAATTTAGTGTGTAGTTCAATTTTAATTGTTCAATCAAATAGCTACTCTACTGTGGTAGTAATGTTGCATACTTAGTAAGAAACATAATTTGGACATCTTGAAGATTGTGAGATTAGGCCAACCCATATGATTGGGTGATGATCATTGAGTTTCGGTTTGAAGATTGTCGGATCATTGTAGAGGGTCTTACTTCGGATCAAGCCAATTATTTGAGAGAAAAATCTCTTTTCATAGCAATCGCACTAGCCTGAGGTGATCAAATTCTTGTTGTGCTTATGTATAATTAAAAAAAATGAGATTCTGAAATTGAATAGGCAAGGCAATTTGATGGGGTGCAAGTGTAATTTGTGTAGAGTGCACGTCCACTAATTTGGCTCCTTTTGGATATGCACACACCATGACCACCAATAACATGCACATATGAAACAACCAATTTAAATAAAACATCCCATATTGAGTGATATATGTACAAGGAATGACACACACAAGTCGAACATTGACATGACAATAGGGGACATGAAAAAAATGAAGACATGGGAAGACACAAACGTACTAGGTGGAGATTATTATTATGTTTCAGGCCAACATGAATTTGTCAACCCTTTTCAAAAAAAAAAAAAAATTGGTTTTGGATAATTTTATTAAGTACATCTTGTGTTTTGTGTTGCTCTTTTTGGATTCAATTTGTGCCAGTGTACAAATTATAGATTTCTCTATACATCTTCTTGGTCCAACATACTCATATGGTTCGGTGTACTTCAATTTGATCCAAATTTGTTTGGTTCACGTAAAACTAAGACAAGGGAAGGGATTATTCCAACTTAATCTTAGGATATGTGTGTGTGTGTAGGATTTATAACAAACAAAACCAATGTCATCGATAACACAAAATTATTCTTTCAAAATGAGCCCATCTAAAAACATAAAACGGATTGTAACATGTTTAGTGTGCACATAATTTGGCTCCTTTTGGGTATTCAAACAACATGAAAGAAAAGCCAACCAAGAAAAAGCTTCAATTTCAAGAACTCATTTCTCTTGCCAACAAAGAGCATACTTACTACTCATTTGGGAACAGGCTTTTTTAATAATTTTTTGGCTTTTGGCTAAAATATGATATGAGAAAAATTAGTATGTTTGGGATGACTTTTTGGTCTTTTTATAAAAGATGTGCAAAAAGTAGAGAGAAAAGAGAATCTTTGACTTTTTGATATAAGTTGTTGGCTTTTTGATTTTTTTAGTGACTTTTTGGCTTTTTGGCTAAAAAAGCCACTTGCCAAATAATAATTGTTCTTTCTTTCTCTTCATTCTCGCATTTTGGTTAAAATTTATTTACAACCTTTTTAGCTTCAAATTCAAAATCACACGTTTAAGCAGTTTTACTTTGAAAAGTTAGTTTAATGTTGGTCTAATACTCTCCCTCCAACATATATGGTGTGCTAATGGCAGGGAATGGGCATGGATTGGTTAGTCTTTACAAGGACATGTACACTTGTACAGGATATGCAGACATACAAGTAACAACTAATTAGCATATCATTTATAACACCAAATCATTCTTTCAAAATAAGCCATATCAAAAAATATAATACAGATTGTAACATGTTTGGGTGGAAATTATGATTAGGCATTTCATCAAACAACTAATTAGCATATAAAAATGATACTAATAATACAAAAGTTATCAATGTAAAGAAATAACCAATTTAATGAGAGCAATGTTTGATATTTTATGGAAGGATTTCAGCAATGGAGTGATCATGGCTTCTAGATTGAGGCTGTGTTTGGATCTTGGATTCATGGAGGGATTTGTAGAGGAAAAGAAATGGGAAGGCAAAAGTAAAAAAATAAAAATAAAAAAAAAAATAAAAAAAAAAGCTTGTACGTAATACCTTTTCACAAACACTGTTAGACAGACAGTACTAACCTAAAAGTCGTGGAAACACATCAAATTGAAAAGAAGCAACAAAGTTCCTATCACATTTTACATCCAATCCACTAGCTATATGAAATCCAGCAAATTAAATTGTTTTTTTTTTTTAAAAAAAAAATTTTGTGCTTATTTTACAAATTGGTTCAAATTAATATATTAATATTAGACTGTCTATATGTTTTTACAAAATTTAAACCATTTCCCCTCTATGTTGTCCTAGAGGGGCAAATGCACTTGCATTGAGTCTTATTCTACTGATAGAAATAATCAGTCGGGGACTTATAAAAATTTAATGTTAGGATCAAATCTTAATACCTCCTCTATTTCCTTGGATGACTTTTTATAATTGTAACTCAATTTACATCGCACTTTTGACGTTAACTAGTTATTTTTTATGTGTGAATGGGTTGTTTTGCCATTGCATAACGAAAAGTCGCATGCACCAACTCTAAGTAAGGGAAGAATTGACAATGATGATGACTCCCGATTGGCCAAAGTAGAGAAGCAAGTCAACAAAATTCATGCACTTTTGCTACAAGGCCATAAGGACAAGAGGCATGATGAGGAACGACTGACCAAAGTGGAGAACCAAGTTGGTAAAATTCTTGAGTTGTTAGAACAACGCATGCCATTTGATGGAGGACATGTTAAAACACCACCAAGCAAACTACCTGAGAAGCAGCGAGTTGACATTGAAATAGTTGATCTTAATGTTAGTGGTATCGAAAAGTTTCTGGCCAATTCCACGAAGTTTGAAGATGAGGATCGGATAGGGAAGATGAATGAGAAAGAAGCAATGGAGACTCCGCGTTTGAGAAAACCAAATTTAGTCCTCATACTACTTGGAAATAAATCATCTAAATTGATGGCGCCAAAGGCAAAGGAAGTTGCAAAGAAACAAGCAAAATTGGTGGATGGGGAATCTCTAAATAATGAACAACTTTCTATTCCACAAAAGGGGCGATCATGCACGAAAAAGGGCCCTACAAAACCAATTGAAGTCAATGTTGTAACAATGTCATCATCATGTAATGTTGTTCGTGGTCCTCAGACTCAAGGGACCGAAAATTGCAAAGCCAGTCAGTGGTTGCGTACACCTTTTGTGAAATTGGATCTAGCTGAAGCCATCGCCAAACAACAACGTTGACAATAACATAGATGGCAATCTCAATCAAGTAAACTAAGTGACTGTGTCTCAAAAACATATTTGATTTGTGTGTAACAAATAGTGTTTGTTTCTTACTTTTCTTGCTACTTGTACCCAGCTATTTGATAATTTACTTGAGCAACTTGGGGGTAATGTTGGTCCTGGAACCCCAAAAGTTTGAAACTAACTATTATAATATCTTTTGTGTATGTGGTTATTTTGCACTAACTCCGTTTTCATAAACATATGCTAACCAAGCTTGATTTGTTTTATGCGTTGTTCTTCTCAATACCTTTACAAGTCATCCGTGCCTTTGCTAGACCCATTAAATGACTATGACAGTCTATGAAGCACGAACACCTCTTTGGATGAGGCAATGTATGGGTGTCGAACACGTGTCAAACACGGATACGCATCGGACACGCGGTTGACACGTGTCAGACACTACCGAACGTGTCCCCTTTTTTTTTCTTCTTTTTTTTTCTTTTTGCAGCCAAACACTCTTTGGACACTCTCAGATACGTTATGGATACGTTGGAGACAGAAACCCTACCCCATTGGAGATAGCGAGAGAAAGCCTAACTATTGAAGACATAGACCAAGAGAAAAAAAAAAGGGTGAAGAACCTGTTGAAGCCCTAGATCGATGTGTGTTCAACTTCCTCTCTCCCTCTGTTCAGTGCTCTTTGTTCATCTTCCTCGAACCTGTTCATCTTCTTTGAATCTTCGTTTCTTTCGTCTCTCTCTCTCTCTCTCTTGTTGTGCTTGTCTCTCCCTCTTTCTCTTTTTGATTCTCCTTCTCTTGCTTCTTTGTTAGACTCTCCCTCTTTCTCTTCGATTCTCCTTCTCTTGCTTCTTTGTTAGACTCTTTCTTTCCTCTTCTTTGTGTTTGACTGTCTGTCTCTCTCATATCCCACCCAAATAAAGACTGTCGTCTCTCTCTTGTCTTCTTTATTGTTTTTTTCTTCTTTTTTTTTTTACCTATTTTCTTTTTTTCCCCTCTTTTACTTTTTTTTTATTTTTTTTAATATTCTTGTTTGTTAAACATTAATTATTTTTATTTGTAAAAAAAAATGAATTTATGAATGATATTTGATATTAAAATAAATAATATATTTTTTTAATTTTACATATAATAAATTAAAAAAAATTATATATATTGAACGTGTCTTCAACGTGTCGTGTCTCTCATATTTTAAAAATTTACGTGTCCATGTGTTTGTGTTCGCATCCGTGCGTCATAGATTACAGTCGTGTTCTATGATACGCATTTGATGAAGCTCTTCCAGAAGGGTTACATTTTGACTACCTTTAATTTGATATCTATAAAGTACTGTACCTTGTACCTCACATAGCTATCCATGTGCAGGGGAATATCTTGTGAGGATGATACTCCACTACGAGGAAGTACAATCTGTAACTCACAAGGAATTGTGGTCGTTGAAACCATATCAATGGATATCTTCATGTGTAAGACTTTTCCCCTTCTTGGGTTTTACTTGCTGCCATTCCATCATCCAAGTTACTTTACTTTGCCTACTCATAAATTTTATATATTTTGCACTGCAGGTTATAAACCTTCTTGTTGTGAAGTTGACAAATAAACAGAGGAAAAAGTATCCAGATAAGGATCACATGATTTGGTACTTTTCGACCATGTATCGGTATGTATTAGCCATACCTAAAGACTACTCATATAAGCACAAATTATTTATATGTTCAAATTGAATATGCAGCAAAAGATTTTGTGTCATCCTTCTGATGACACAATGAAAGACATAGTAGAAGATTATTTTGGGATGGACAGATACACTGGCCCCCTTCATGCTTGTAAGGAGGTAATGTGATAAAATACTTATATTACCCAATTTCCAAATTTACCACGCACAATAACATTTGAACCTTATTTTTTTTTTTTTGCATGTACATTTCACGTTATATTTTTAGATTTGCATGCTCTTCAACCATGGGCAAAACCACTGGCTGTGCTTGAACGTAAACATGGAAAAACGTGTTGCCTATCTATTCGACTCCAGCAGATGTATTGCCAGCCATGAGGATCAAGAAAATCAAGCTAGATTGTTGATAATAGAATAACCATTACAATGCCAATTGTACCATCTTTTTTGTTTCTTGATCTATATACCTTACTACCTACCACCAACAACTACAATCACTGCATGAGCTGCTTTAATATGCCCATGGAGAAGATTATGTCCAAGGCATTAGTTCATTTGCATTTCAGCGGTTGGAAGACATGCCACGCCAAGACAACAAATAATCCACTACATTGTCGTCCTTAATTTTCAAATAAGCATTAATGTTGTAATCTTTAAGTTTGTTGACTCTATTGTTACAACTACACTCATTCCCAAAGCTATGATTGTGGTCTTTTCGTCATCAAATATATGCAAGGGAAACCTTTGCCTTCAGGTGTAATCAAGGTACATATATTTATACCCAACTGTCCACTTATCACTATCTTATGTTTTACAATGACTAATTTTATAATGTGGGATGGTTTTACGTACTCCCTACTTTTGGCACATAGTTTCACTATTTGCATAGGGCTCACTTGTTACTTGATCTTGTAATATACAAGCATAATGCAGCTTCACTAGATGATATCGGGCGATATAGAGCTAGTGATGTTCGATTCTTTTTTATTTTTCATGAGTTTGTACAATGAATGATGTTATTGTATTTCTTAACCTAGTGAACTTTTAGTTTATAATGCAACCTTTGTTATAAAATTATGTTCTAAAGCCTGCTATTTTGTGCAGCAATCAGAGCTGGGGGTGTATGAGATCGTCCCCACCATATTTTGCTCTTTTGTTATTTTGAGATCATTTGAGATCTTGTCATGGGGACAACTGTTTTGGAGTCCATTGGCAGAGACTTGAAGAAGGATGAAAATAACTGAGGATCAAGGTTCAAGAGGATTTTTGTTCAATCCATGATCTTTTGGTCTGAGCCTTGGTCTAGATAATAGTTTTTGATTGGCTAATATACATTTTTGTCTCAAAAGCAATAGTCCTTGGCTTTAATTGGACATTGGTAATTTTGCTGAAATGATGTGCACAAGGAAAAAGGAAGGTTATAAATTTTCAAGTTTCATCTTCATTTGTTTGAATTTGTTAGTCCATGCCATTCACATCTATATAACAAAACGAGGCTGATTTTGAATTTTTTTCCTAAATATTAATAGACATTTTAACCAGCCCTGACCTGAAGTTGTCACCATCATATGCATTCATGGCTGATTGATTCCATTCATGTCGATTTTTTAGGTCTGACCTTTCTGTTTGTTTTTTTCTCTGTTGTGGGTTTTGGCCCGAGGGGACCAAGTACTGGATTGAAGTTGGTTTTCCTTCAACTACCAAAATTCATATATGTGAGAAATACTGGGAAAAACATTTTCAAATATTCAATGCTTTTTGCAAAACTATCAATTTGTGAAGGAGTTGAGTGTCTACTGAGAAAACAAATCCTTTTTTTGAACCCTGCATGAACATTTCTGGCTATTTTTTTTAAATTATTTTTTTATTTCTTTTTGCAATCAGTGGATAAGGCTGTGGGAGTGAAGAAGGGATGATAGTGGATGAGGCTGTGGGAGCGAAGAAAGACGAATTGCTACCCTTGCCAAGCACATCAATGCCGCCTAATTAATATCCTGTTACTTTCTTTTGTTACTTCCTTTTTTTGCGTTTGAAATATTGGAAATATACTAGTATTTGTGTCTATGTCTATCAATCTAACTAGCGTATTACATTATTTGGATGATATTTTGCAATTGTTAATTATGTGGCTGACTTTTTATTGGAAGCAAAAAATGGTGATAGACTGATTAAGATTTTTTTATTCCAAAAATGTTCTGTAGAAAGTATAGTAATCTATAATATATATATATATATAAAGTTTACAAATGCATTATGCTTTGCCTTTCCCACAGGTATGTACCTCGCTTGTTTCCTCACATAATTTAGTTTCATTCTCTTAATTTTGCAATGATATGTGGAGCTAGTAAATACATAGTAAATGGAATATCTGTTGTGTTATAAATTTTTTTCCTCTCCAGACGAGGCTTAACCATTACATTCTTTAGTAAGGTTTTTGGGAGATTGTATGTTTGCAGATTAATAATCTATTTATTGTGAATGGGATGTGAGAGGGAGATTTATGATCTAGTTTCGGCCAAACAAGATTGGGCCGAGGTATTTGGCTTCAAGATTGTGCCGTGGTTTTGCTCAGTAATAAAACATACATTTCCACTTCAAAGTTAAGTGGAAGAGAGCTAAATATAACTTTGACAATCAGATTACAAAATAGTGGTTATGAGATATGTGATGTTTGTTATGTTTAAAGTGGTGTGGTTATGAGCCAAAAAATATTAGTTATGAGATATGTGATTAGTGGTTATGGGTTATGAATCAAATAGTGTTGGTTATAAAATGTGGTTATGAGTCAAATATTGTTGGTTATGAGATATATAATTAGTGCTTATGAGAGATATGATGTTGGTTATGAGCCAAATGGTGTGGTTGAGGGAAAAGGTGTTGGTTATGAGATGTGGTTACGAGATATGTGATTAGTGATTATGAAGTATGTAATATTGGTTATAAGCCAAATGATGTTAGTTATGAAATGTGGTTATAGTTCATAACTAAGTTATGATCAATTTGATTCTAATTATGAACAAATATGATTTTAGCCCATAACTTATTTACCAGGGTACTTTTGATGATGTGGCTCAATTTTGACCATTCATGTTCTATGTACTATACATTTTTGAGTAGAATATATTATAGAATTTTCATACATCAATAAAGAAAAAGAAAGTGTAAAAAAGCATCGAAGTATAATTTCAAGATCCTAACTAAATTGATAACAGAAAAAATACACAACCATTTACTAGTACAAACCTCAAAGTTGATGAGAAATCAACTCCAAAGGAAATAAAAACAACAATCTCAATCCCAATGAAACACCAAGCTCAACAAGCACAGGGCAACACAAATCAGCACAGGCACAGAGCATTAATAGCAGCCCACTTCAGCCACATCAGTACCAGCAGCCCACCTCATCCACCTGTGGAACCATGCAACCTCTAACTTGTTTAATCTTAAATACAAAGTCATCAATAGACTAGAATCTTCCAATTGAATGGGCCTTCATCCAAAGGGGTACTCTTCCAATTGTATGTGGACTATTTGTTCATCTATCTTTATAAATATGCAACTTTAATTGTTTAAAAATAATAATAATAAAAAAAAAAATTGATGGATGTTGCCCTTTCTCCCACATTGCAGTATTACAGATCAGTGGTGAAATCTTTTTGTATGATAATACGATTTGGCTTGTGTATGAAATTAGTGAGTTAAAATTAATTATTTTTTATATAAACATAGATATGATAGACACGAATATTAAATGTGTCAAATTAATATCAAACTTAATACAAATTTAAAATAAATAATCAATCTAAGAAAATTTTTGAATCCGTTGTCTAAAGTGGATTGATAGTATGTAATAAAATTTTAAATGGATATAGTTTTCTTAATTAAAAATAATAATTTTTTATCAATTATTTTAAAGTCAATCTAGTAATATATATATATATATATATGAACAATTTCATCCAATAGAGACTTGTTTCATTAAGCTTAACTTACAAAAATATATATATAAAAAATAATAAGTTTTTACTTTTAACTAAGGGTAAGAATTTCTAACATGACATAATAAGATAACATGAAATGATAAATCAATTGAATTTTTACTGTTTGAATAATTTAAAAATGAAATGACATACGACCAAGGCAAGGCGGAATAAAAAATTATGTACAAGGGTGGATAAAGTGTGTGCATAAAAAAATTTGATTAATTTTGATACAAGACTAATCAAAGATAATATCTTACATAAGCATTGTGAAATAATATTTTATAAGGAGAAAATTAAATAAATCTAACAAGCCATTTTTTTATTCTTTTTTAAAATTTTGAAATATAAACAATTATACCCAAAAAAATTATTTTATTAATTAACCTAATTTAATAAATAAAAAATATAATCTCTTTGATTTTTATTTTTAAAGTTTACAAAAAAAAAAAAAAAAGTAAAAAAAGTAATACCCAATCTAATTTGAAACCATGGTTAACTTTGTCATCATTCATGACGGAACCACAAAATATTATTTACAATTTAAGAATTATTTAAATGATTAATAAAAACTAATTATACCACTATATAAAAACACATTTGTAAATGTAAAATATTACGACTTATGTATATATATTTGATATTGATAAGATATTTAAGTTTACAATAAGTAACAAATTATATAATATAAGGTAAATTACACTTATCTCTCCTGAGATTTCTAACAAATACAGGACTTCTTTTGTGGTTTCAATAATTACACTAATATCTCTTACTTTTGAAACTGTTAACAAAATTCTCCCACTATTAAACTATTCAACAGAATTTGCTGATGTCATACAAAAACTGACGAAATTGTCCTTTAGTTACTTTATCTATTCAAATGAAAATTTTCACTTACATCTCCTGAGATTTTGCATATATATTATCAAAGACTCATACATATTTTACCATTATTTAATAAAATTCTTAAATTTCATGCAATACTAAATAAAATCCTTAAATTATTAAGACATTATTAAATTATTTAATGGAAAAAAACTTAATTTTTTTGATAAAATAATTAAAAATAAATAATCTCTCTAAAATTAATATTAGATAGCATCCTAATAATTTAATATAAGACTTATTTCAAACCACATATAACCTAAAATTTATCATTTTAAGTAATGCATTTATTATTTGAATTTTTTTAAGTTAAAATAAACAGATTAATTTTTTTCTCAGCAATTTGCATTACTGTATAAAAATTATTATTATCTTATCTTTTCTCAATCATATATTATTCTCAAGTTTTAATTTTTATTTTTGAGTTATTAAACTTCTAATCTATGCATATTTACAAAAACGCGGGTTAATATTTCTATTAAATTAAATCTTAAAATTAAACTTTGATTTATGTGCTTTAGGAATTTAGTAGACTCAATCAACAGTTCAGGGGCTAAATAGACAATCTAACGATTGTTTAGGAGAATAATGTGTAATAAATCCTAATTTAATATAAGATGTATTCCACACTATATAAACAATGTAAAAATTATCATTTTAATTAATGTATTTATTATTTAAATAATTTTTAAGAATTTTTATAAAATAAAAAATAAAATAAAAATTCAACTATTAACAACAGTGAGAAATTAATTTAATAAAAATAGTTTAAATGAGAAAAATAAAGATGGAGAAATATATTTTAAGTATCATACAACAAATTAATTGAGTATTATAGTATTCTCAAATAATTTCTCCATTCAAGTAAAAATTAATTTTAAATAAATATTCTCAAATTGTTTGAATTGTTTATTATTCTCAAATGAATTCTTGATATTTCATTCCTTTTAACTAATTTTAATTTGTTGTGAGCCAATTAGATTTTTTTACTTCTATATTTATTTTTTAATTTTTTTTAGTCATGTAAGAATAACTTACGCTTTGCTTTTTTTTTTTTAAATATACATCGAGTAGAAATTTAATGACAATTAAAATTTGTTAATAATATTTTCACAATTTAAGATAAATAATTTTTTTACATATAAATAAATAAGTAGAACAAATTGCTGGAAAACAAACTTAATTAATTGGTTTCAACTTTAAAAAAAAAAAAAAGAGGAAGAAGAAAAGAAAATAGAAATTTAAATAATAAATGCATTAATTAAAATTGATCAAATTTTTGTTGTTTATATAGTGTAAAATAAGTCTTATAAATATTGTATTAATTATTATAGTCTTACATTAAATTATTAAAGTGTTATGTTAAAATATGCATGGATCTTTAATAATACGGTAGTGCTATAAGCACCAATTAATGTACACATTAGTATACCAATTATTATTATGCCATTATTACTGACCCCACCTATTACACAAATTATAAATATCCAAAATCTATAAATTTATGCCACATCATCTATTAATATACTAGTTAGTAAATTAATTAATACATATCAAGGCCGGCCCTGAGGTTTAGGGGGCCTAAGGCGAACTTTGAAAATGGGGGTCCCTCTTACATTAAAAAAAAAAAATCATGAATAAACGAAAAGTTATAACTTTTTTATTTATTTGTAGCCACAAAAAATTTTACTTACTTATATAATCATTAAAATTATAAACAAAACAATGTAATGAAACAAAATTAAGGCAAAAAAATTAGGAAAAAATTATTCAATTTTGTTAATAATATTTTCACAATTTAAGATAAATAATTTTCTTACATATAAATAAATAAGTAGAACAAATAGCTGGAAAACAAACTTAATTAATTTGTTTCAACTTTAAAAAAAAAAAAAAAGGAAGAAGAAAAGAAAACAGAAATTTAAATAATAAATGCATTAATTAAAATTGATCAAATTTTTGTTGTTTATATAGTGTGAAATAAGTCTTATAAATATTGTATTAATTATTATAGTCTTATATTAAATTATTAAAGTGTTATGTTAAAATATGCATGGATCTTTAATAATACGGTAGTGCTATAAGCACCAATTAATGTACACATTAATATACCAATTATTATTATGCCATTATTACTGACCCCACCTATTACACAAATTATAAATACCCAAAATCTATAAATTTATGCCACATCATCTATTAATATACTAGTTAGTACATTAATTAATACATATAACATTATTCTTAATAATATATATAAGAAACTTCAAAAGAGATGAGTGAAAATATTCATTTAAATACCTTATTGGTTGATTTAATAATTTTCATCGCTTCCCACTCAATTCAAATGGGTGATATGAACATTTTGAATAGCAAGTAACATCGTTTGTCCTGAATTAACGAATATGAGAGAATTTTGATATTATCAACAAAAGAAAAAGAAGTTTCTATAATTATTAAAACCACATGATAAGGTCTTGTGTTTGTCAAAAATCTCAGGAAGGTAAGTATAATTTGCCCTATAATATATACATATTTAAGCCAAATTTGAAAAGACTAAATAAGTGCACATTTTGACTTTTTTGTATTATGTGTAGAAAAAGTATGGAGGAGATGTTGATTGATGTAACCCAAAAAAATAAAAAGATGAAATAAGTACATTTTTTTAAGTTAGCCAAACTTGACCTTATTATATTTATTCAAACAATCCGGTTCGATTCCAAACTAAATTTGCAACTATAAAACCACAAACTGAATCGTTAAACACAAGTTCACCTCTTTCAACACCTAACTATGCATTGAAAAAATCATACCAAACCAAATCGGAGCGGACAGGTTTGCAGTTTTTCAATTTTTTAATTAGCCCCCACCAAATATAAGATATAAAAGAAAGAGGAGAAACTTTTAGACCTTTGTGCAATTCTCCTAGCCCTCACAAATCAACAATCAGCTAGTGAGCAAGAAAACGTAATGCGCACACAGAAGCAAGTAAGCAATGCCAAGTCCATTACCATTCGAGATCAACGATGGTCACACTCTATACAAACGAAAAACAAAGTCTCATAGAGAGTCACGTGAAGTCCTATACATTTATTCGAACTAAGTACTTCCAAAGCAAGAGCTCCATCATTCACTGGAGACAACCACCACTTCAGCTCTTATGAGGCTCTCCTTCAGCTTTCTGATAATAAAGAAAAGATTTCAAATGTGTGAGACTCATAAATATACAAAAAACCAAAGGTACAGTGCAATCCAATAATCAAAAAATATAGTGTGAAGATCAAGAGTACACTCTAAATAACTGAGATACTTTCATTAGTGGGAAGACCTAGGAGTGAACACATCTAACAAAATGCGATAATAGAAAACTTGTTTGATGTTCTTTAACTCAATGAAGTGAATAGAAAATGTCATCAAACACTTCAGAAGCAACATTATGAGATCATATTCATGACATCCCATGTATATGTTTTCCGACGACCATAGCTAAACATCTCCCCTACCCACCCCGGTGGGGGCAAAGTGTGGAATGAAGTTACAGAAACGGAATTGTGTTCTAAACAAGACAGGAAAAATACAGGCACTTGGTGATGAAGATACCATATAACACATTAACAAGATCATCAATCAACACAATTCACAACCTAATATAAAATGAATCCCAGTGATTTGCGCAAGGACCATACAAATCTCAACCAAATCTATAAAATAGGAATGAGCTACTACAAAATGCAAAAAATCTGCTAGCCTCGTTTGGCAATTTTCAATTTTAGCCAAAAAGCCACTATCACATTACTCCCATTAATATTTTTGTTCGATAAAGGCATGAGACATGATTCCTCTGAGATTAGGAACAGTAGATCATAATAAGGTTATTGGTGTCCAAACAAACTGAAAAACATATACCTCTTTGTGATTGGGTATGCTCGAGGAAACACGGATACCAGATACAATGATATGCCAAAATTTGAAAAAGTAGAATACGGATACGGCGGGCATACGTTCGTAAAAAAAAATTTATTTTTAATTTTAATAATGTAATATACATGAAAATAAAACCTAAAGTAAATTAATAAATAAAGAAAGGGATTCTTATTAAGCTAAGAGTTCTCAAACATTCAAAAGACATCCAAAACTAAAAGTAAAAGCAAAAGCAAAAGCAAATTAAGCATCATCCATACATGCCAACACCGAAAAAAAGAAAAAGAGCAAGAGAAGAAACGTGAAAGAGTGAGAGAGACAATAAAGATACATTAATTTGACAAATTCTATTATTTTAACTCTCACTATATTCCTCTTATCAAAAACTAAATATGAGAAGTAATACGTGACTTCGCGCATCTGATATTTTAAAATTAAATATCCAATATTCCAAAATTAATAAAAAAATTAACTAAAAAGTATTCAATACATATTTGTGAGAAGCCGATGAGTATCGGTATTCGATAAGGATCCAATATACACACATCTCTTTTTTTGAAGTATATGTGCTTTATGGGGTATGCTATAGTTACGATGTGTTTAGTTGAGTGATTCGGAAAGGGAAAGGGAAGAGAAAATGTGTGTGAAACTAGGTGAAATATAGATATATTTTATTTATCTTTCACCTCCCTTTTCCTTTTCCGTTTCTAAATATATTCCCAAATTCCCAACCAAACACTACGTAAGAGTCTCTGTAACATGGAAATTCTTGAGGTTTAATAACATGAAGAATGAGTGATTGCATTCATTTGGGTACATTGATTCCGCATCATGCTGAAAGATAAAGTTGATCAACTCCTAGACATATACGCACAAGATATTACTCCATAGTGGTTTAAGACAAGGAGCTGATTTCTTTCTT
Organism: Camellia sinensis; assembly: GCF_004153795.1. NCBI lineage: Eukaryota > Viridiplantae > Streptophyta > Magnoliopsida > Ericales > Theaceae > Camellia > Camellia sinensis. Next base: position 1,804,973 of record NW_021025046.1, on the reverse strand, counting down.
TTCCCTGTTCCAAATATCTTCCAAGATGAATTACACTTAAATATGTCAAAATGTATACCAAACAAGCGGCCCTATAAAGCTTAGTTCTTCTCCCAAACTCCAAAATTGTGGATGTTTGGAGTTGAACTGGGATCACAAAGAATGTTTGATCACCAAGTATAGAACACAAGATTCTTTAAAAATCTACTCAACTTATTATATTTTGACCCATTCAACATTTAAATTACCTTTAATTTAATCTAACAAATGAGCACATACTCTACTAATTGCAATCTGTAACATGAGGAAATTGACAAAACCCAAAAGAAAATAGGGTTTAGTTGAAGATTAGAGTAGAAATTGTACTTAATCACTGAATAAGAAATCGGAAGATCCCTACCTTCTCGGCCTTCTCTTTCTCTGCTTTCTCTTTCTCGGCCTTCAGCCTCTGCTTCTCCAGCTTCTCCCTCTCCATTTTCTTCACACACACCCAACAAATATTTTCAAACAAATCTAAACAATCAACACACACACACACACAAACACAAACACATACATAGAGAGAGAGAGAGAGAGAGAGAGAGAGAGAGAGAGAGAGAAATACCTGGATGTGAGAGAATGACGCTGAAGTAGCGAAGGCCTGAGGTGGACCTTCGAGAGGAATCCATTAAACGACGCAGGGTTGTTCGCGAAACGACGGATCGCATGGCCATTGATGAGCTGCGTGTGAGTTGTCTTCAGATGTAGATATGGATATCAGGGGAAGAGTGTAGTGATGATGATCCAAAAGTCAATAAACCCTAGGTTCCTATATATTGCGGGTAAGGTGGGCCCCGATTCGAACCCAGAGCTGGTTTGGGAAAACCGGGTGAAGTTTCGAGGTTTCGGCTGGCGCACTCTAGAATTTTTGGCAACTTGGCAAGTAGATATTTTGGATTTGTTTTGGAAATTATGAGTTTAAAAAAATCATCATATTCTGACTGATTTTTTAATTTTTCATAGAAAAAAAAAAGGTGTAAAAATTATAAAGAAAATAAGACTCTGTTTGATTGTATTTTTAAACAATGATTTTACATTCATATTTTAATATGATGTTTGAAATGAATTCTTAAATCACATTTTCATAATTTTGTAGAAAATTCTGTGTAGAGCGCGTTTTTTAAAAAAAAAAATTTCAAATTTAGCCTAGCCAGACGTCCGACCGGTTAACCGAAACAGTGCAATTTTTTTTTTTTTTGCAATTGACATATGTTAATTTTTATATATTCGAAAAAATATTTTTCAATTTTTTTAAAAAAAATTAAGTGCTTTAATAGAATTTTGAATTGTATGTTTAGTTATAAGTTGTCAGTTTTTGTATCAAATATCACATGACGCATCAAAAATTTTCCACTCAATTCAAAACTCTTTTACCAAACAAATTTTTCACATTCAAATCATAATTTCAAAACTCACAAACTCAAAATACAACTCATTCTCTCAAATCATATTTAGAAAGCTCTACCAAAAATAACTTAAAATTTTTGAATTTTGTTTAGGGCGCTCCGGTCAAAATTTTAAATTTGAATTTTTTTTTTTTTTTTTGTTCGTAAGTTCAAACACTAAAACATTTTGTTCATAATGACAAATTAGTGTAAAAAAATCAAACTATTCATATATATATATACATGTTATGCGGTCATTCACATCCTATTTTTTAGCCTTCTCCCTCTTTCCTCTACTCTCTTTCTGTACCTTACTGTAGTAGAGTCGTTGCCTTCGCCGCTCGCCTCTCCTCCCTCTCTCATTGTCACTCCATCACTACCTCTAACACTTGTCTGTCCTCCTCCCTCTCTCGTTGCTCGCCTCCCTTCCCTCTTTCATGGCCGCTCTGCCACCGCTTCTGTCGCTTGCCTTCCTTCTTCCATCTCTCTCTGTTCGCCTCTTTTTTTTCTCTTACGACCACTTTACCACCGCCTGCATCGCTCGTCTCTTATCATTCCTCTCTCACTACCGTTTCTTTTCTCATCGCCACCAAAACACTCCTCTTTCTTCATTTTCTACAATAGGGGCACGCAAATCCAAATTGTAACAACCCCGGTCCGTAATTAACCCATAATCCATTATTAAGAATGCTAATTAAGTTTTAAGAATGAGATTATATGTGACTTGTGCATTTTGTATGTGTTTTGCATTTCTATCTGTTAGCTGTAGGAAATTCTGTTTGAAATTCTGTTTCGATATGACAATTGAAAGCCTTATCAGTATCCAAACACGAAATTGACTAGGTGAATACGTTATTTAGAATTTTTGAAATTTTATGGTAAGTTTAATTAGAATTCGATTCGAAATCAAAATAATTATAATAAATTAATTATTAAGTTTAATTAAATTAACTCTAATCATATTTAATTAGCTTAAGTTAATCCAACCTATAAAATATGTGATATAAGCTTAGCAAATCTTTTTTAGGAAATTTGGCTATAAACCCCCTTTACCTTCCTTTTATTATTAAAATGACTAAGAAAAAAATTATACTTTCTAAACCTTCTCATAATTATAAAGTCTTGCATAAAGGACAAAATTTATTATTTAAATATTTTATTAGACTATTATACCCTCAATTAAATTTTTCCACCTTCTCCACCCACTCTCTCCCCACCTTCTCTGTCTCTCTCCTCCCTCTCTCCCTTCTCTAACTCCCTCAAGCTTCAGATCTAGAAGCTCAACTACCACATCTGGAACTCCTGCGTTGACCTCGCCAACGCCGCCAGCATCCGATCCTCTTCCGCCGCTCCCTCCGGCGAACACGCCAAGCTCCGCTACGTCTCAGTTGATTTGCTCTTCCTATGTATATGTGTATGTATGTATTTATATATATGTGTGTGCATGTATGCATGTATATATGACTCATACATACATGTGTGTATGTATATATATCGGTAAGTGAGTATATGTATGTATATTACGCGATATTTTTTTTAAACACAGATCTAAGTTTTGAATATATATGTGTGTGTATATATATATTTGTGTGTATGAGTGTTGTTGAACACATGTATTCTTTGAAATCAAAAGATAGAGAGATATTTGGATGTGTTATCTGAAATGGCCACCACAATTAGATTATGATTATGTTGATATTTAGATGTTTTTGTTTAGTTTTTGATCTGTGTGTTTTGTGGTTTTATATCATTGTAGTATAGATTTGTGTTTTTACTCATTTTTGAATTGATATGTTCATACTCAACTTGTTAAATGGATGATCGATCGATTAAAATGGATGATCTATTCAATTTCTCTCTCTTTCTCTCTCTCTCTCATAAGAATCTCTCTAATAAGAATTTCACACATAAATTTTACTAATCAGAGTAAAGTTTACTCTGAATCAGAATAAAATTTTACTCTGGTTAAAAAATGTTGATTTGCTTAAAAATATAAAATTTTCTTTGAATCATAGTAAACTTTACTCCGATTCAAAATAAAATTTTACTTTCAATCAGAGTAAAGTTTACTATGATTCAAAGTAAAACTTTACTCTGAATTTTTACTTTGGTTAAAAAACATGTTGATTTTCTCAACAACCAAACTATATTTGGTTTTCTTGTTATGTTTCTGTGATTTTCTCAGCAACCAAACACACAAGGTTATTAATACATGACACTTAGTGTGACTCAAAGTGGATACTCTTCTTAGATCATAGTAAAATTATACTTTCAGAGTAAAGTTTTACTCTAAATCAAAGTAAAGTTTACTATGATTCAAAGTAAAATTTTACTCTGGTTAAAACCATGTTGATTTGCTTAACGATATAAAATTTTACTTTGAATCATAGTAATTTTATTTTGATTCAAAGTAAAATTGTACTTTTAGAGTAAAGTTTTACTCTGAATCAGAGAAAAATTTTATTCTGGTTAAAAACATGTTGATTTGCTTAACAATATAAAATTTTACTTTGAATCAAAGTAAAGCTTACTATGATTCAAAGTAAAATTTTACTCTAAAATAGACTGTGAAGATGACTTAATAAGAGAGTTAATAGATATGAGGATAATATAGTAAAAGAAACAAATTTAAAAATATTAGGGGGTTTTGAAAGTACCTATATAATTCTTGTCATTTTGAAAGACAAATTAAACAGTGAGGGGTCTATCACCAAATCCCCCATCTTTTTTCCCAATCATCTTCATGAGCTCAAATATAAAGTGAGAGAGAGAACTTGAGTTAGAAAAAGAGAGAGAAGGGCAAGACAATTAGGAATTTAAGCTAGAGATTTGAAGTTTGAAGAAAGAAATTCAAGATTCTTGCCAATTCAAGTTAATTGAAGAACCTAGGTAAGCTTTTGAATCCTAATTTTTGAATTCTAGTTAACGTATTTGTGAATTCAAGAAGGTAGGAAAGATTAAGTTAAGATTGAAAGATTAAGTTAAGATTGAAGAATTAAAGCTCAATACATGTATGTATGCATATTTCATGGCATTTTGAGGTTGTTTTCTAAAGAATTCTCACATGCATGTAATAATCCTAACTTTGTGTAGACGTCCCCGAACGCCCCCGAGAGGAACGTCCCGTTCTGTTCATTTGGGGTTCACTACAGTTCAGACTCTCAATTGTCACGGGTTCTAAGTCTGAACCAAAGAGTCCAAATCCGGCAAATCGTTTTGAGAAAACAGATTTTGAAAGAAGTGCCAAACATGAACTGCTTTGCCAGATACAGAGTCGCCACCTAAATGTTTTATTTTGGGGAAATTTAGGAAACCCTAACTCGTTTGCCTAAGGCCACGTGTCCGTCATCACCAAAGTTGCCTCGGCTCGGGAACTTGGGTACGATTGGGGAAGGTCACTTCGTGATCACCCCCACTCGCCCGATCAAAGATCGGCCTCTACTAACCATGATATCGAGTTTTGAAAACATTATGTGTTCTTATTCCGGTTATTAGCCTAGATTTACTATGTGATGCGCACAGCATACAAGTATAGACTGGATCGCCTGAATTGGAACAAAACATTTCATGTTTATCTTTGAAAGTGGTTTGATGGTGCTACCCGCAAGTAGGCTAAGACGTGGATTTGCCACCCTCGGGTGGGCTTAGAAAATATGATTTTGCCACTATCTAGTGGGCTTAAAAAAAAAAAAAACTCATAGTCAACGAATTGTTCCAATCCAAATAACCCAACCTTCACCCACAGGCATCCTTTCCCGTGAGGGTACTTTAACATCTGAAGCAAAGTGGAAGAGACTACCTTGTCCTGGTG
>NW_021025046.1:1780729-1793816 GCF_004153795.1 Camellia sinensis | reverse complement strand
AAACTTCCTGCAGAAGACAGTTTTTGACAGCAAACAGAGGACAGACAGTATGGCATGGGATTTCAGGCACATGTAAGCATGGTCATGCTTTCTATCATGCTTTGAACTCAAGGAAGTATTACCTTCGATCCTCGGGCCATCAATGGTGCATGATAACCCAAGGGATCAAATTTGCCACTTAATGTAAAGATGCATGCAACATACAAATGAGATCCAAAGCCTTATCATGTCGAAGTCAAAGGCCCCGGCGACCGAGAGTTAAGGCGTGTTTCATCACTTATAGTATGAACACGCCTTAACGCTCACACTTGGTTTGACACCCCAAACCAAGCAATGCAATGCATGTTATGCAAACATGGTTCAAATGCAACATGATGCCAATTTATTCAAGTCATGGCAAATGTTATGAAACTATCATGACAAATATGCAATGCTAAGCATGCAAGGTGCAAATGTGATGCAAACATGGACCAATTTGCCATAAAGTTAGCATGGGACTACACATTAATGAAACAATTATGCAACAAACATGAGACAAGTATGCAAGAGGGCCTTAAAGTGATAAAGGTGCAGGCCTTAATTCACCTCAAAACAGCACCAAAAGGTGCTCAAAATGACGGACAACCCTCATGCCAACATGCAAGCCGATAGACCCAAGGCTAAGGCACCAAAAGGGCCACTTCATTTCCAACAACAAGACCAAATCATGGCATGGTTTAGACAAGTAAAAACAGAGTTTTTGCAGACAAAATAGGACTCCAAACCCTCCTAATATGGCAGCTAAAATGACCCCCAAAGAGGTGTATGCACCAAGGCTCAAATGTAGGCATAAAAGGGCACACCCTCAAGGCACGAAAGGAACGATGAATGCAAGCATGCTAGCATGATTTGGGGACTGAAATAACATGGCAAACAACTTCAACTCATTAAAGTAGACCAACTAAGGCATGCTTGTGACTCATATACTTGAGGGCTCACAAGCCAAAATGCATAGCAACCATATCAAACATGTCAAACATGACCACATGGATAACCAACAGACTTTAAGCATGGAAAAATAGTGCTAACATCTTCATGGAATCAAGCTAACACATGCAAAAATCATGGTCTAAACACAAAGGGGCATTTCTAGGCCAAATGGAGCAATACAAAGCAAGTACTTTAAGCATGCAAAGAGAAATAAATCCGGCCAAAAACAGAAGTCACACATGACCTAAAACACCTAAAAAACTTCTGAAATGGGGCCAAAGATGATCAAGCACATATGTTACCTTTTAAGCCAAAAGTGAGGACAAAAGAGAGACCAAGGAAGAGGGGTGTCCCTCCCCTATGCGAGACTTCAAACCACCTTCCTTACCACTGAAAATACACTGGTTTTCAATGGTGAGGAGATCAAAACACCGAAGTAAACAAAGCTTAACCAAAGAGGCAACAAAAGTGGCCAAATAAGACCTATCAAGGTGAGTTTGCACTCAAACTACAAGACAACCTTAATGAAAGTTCTAAAGCATGAAAATATAAGCCTTTTTCATGTTATTCACAAAAGCTAAATCAGCAAGCAAGATAGGTAAATAACTATTGCAAGTTTGGGGAATATAAAGCAAGATGCTCACCCTTGAAGAACCTTTGAAGAACAAATGGTCCAGCCCTCTTCTTTTGATCAAAATCAGTCCAAAAACTCAAGAATCAACCCCCCAAGTCCCTCAATCTCGGAGCTAGGTGTAATAGTGTGTGTAATGGTGCAAAAGTAAGGTAAAAACACACTTTTGGGCCAAAAATCACACACAAAGGAGGAGAGAGAGAGAGATATAGAGATAGGATGTATCTATATCTCTAAGCTCTGGTTTTTGGTTCCAAGTTTTCTAACCTAGATCAAAGAGGAGAGCCATTCCTCTTATAAGACTCCCTCTTGCAAAGCTTATACAACAAGCTTGCTTAGAGGGAGATCCCTCCATACACGTATATGGAGGGAGGCAGAGTTGGTGCCAGCTATCACAGCTGGCACAAAATATCTCTATAAAGTGGATGAATAGTGGTCGGCTGCCCAAAAATGTCATTTCGACAAAAAAAAGTGCTGACCGGCAACAAACTATGCCGACCGGCAATAAAATGTGCCGACCGGCAACAAATAGTGCCGATGGCAGAAAAATACCAGCCGGTGGCCTCTAGCCACTGCCGGTGGTGTGTGGGTATGCCTCACAAGGCATTCCCTGCCCCTCCAAGGCAAAACACAAGTGTTCGGTGTGAAACCAGACACTAAACGGTCAAGTTCGGAGATCCTGAGGCAGGGCGCGCGAGCCGAGACTTCCGGGAACTCCGAACGAACACAAACATGGATAATCACCGAGTGTTCCAAGCGGTGACGCCCAAGTCTTGAGGACGGTCAAAAATGGGGTGTCTACACCCTCGTGCTCTTCGAACACTTACCTTCAACTCACATTACAAAGGCTCTAAAATACTGACAAGGATTCTTCACGTAGAACACCTTGGATGCTGCATTTCTTCCTGATCATATTCACAACTTTCCCTATTCTCCAACGGGGTGACAGACTAGGTTGGTTCGGTATCCAGATTTGAGGTGCAAATACGCTATCTCAACCTATGGGGCTTCCATACGGACACGCCTCTGGGTATTTAAACCAGACTTTAGTCTCGAAAATCCCGAACCTTTGCATTCTAGGCAACAGCCATTCGAACTCTAGTTTCCACCGTCGCAGTTGGTCTCCTAGGAACTCATTGCAAACACAGCCAAGATGCCTCTGGTAGAGAATGGTACTCGGGGAGAGCACTTTTGATCGCCATTCTGGCTTGAAGCAGACTTGATCTCAAGCTTGAGGCAGAGGCACACTCATACTTTGGAGCATTGGCAAGACCTGAAGAGGTACACACGGAATGTAGTCCTGGAACTTACTGAAGTTGAAACAAACTCAGATACCCGACATTTTCCTCTTTTGCTTTTGCTTTGCAGTCTGAAACCATATATAGCTTCAGATAGGTCCTGGTTCTACTGTTCTCACATGACCTGGATTGAATCCTGCGATTTTATGAAAGAACAAATTCTGTTTTGTACAAATGTGGAGAACGACACGGCACTCGGAGCACAAAACGATTTTATTTTTGAAATTGAGAGATGAGTTTTCGACCAAGTATTGAGCCTACGACTGAACACAACACAACGACTCAACAAGGAAATAAAAGCGTACACACTAGACACATCGATAACACTCAAAACGACTCAAAACAGAAACGAGATAAACAAAAAGACACGACACTCAGACTTTTGTTCACAGAGCCTTTCACCGGTAGTGTTTCCCACCCTTTCTCATTTCGTGGTTCCACATCACGCGGCCCTCAACTCTGTTTTTCTAAAAGCCCTCTCCACTTTCCTCTCATCGCACATCTCTCTATTCTTCAATTTCTCATTTTTCATCCCTCCCCTGGTGTGTGATGGATAAACAGCAATTTGGCTTGTGCCCTAGCATTCTGCTAGATTCTCTTCCTTCCGTCATAGCTAGTGATTCTCCCACGGAAGTTGAGTACAACTGGGTATGGAAGAAATCTGCAGCTAACATCAGTTGATGATGCTTGCTGGGAGTTGACGTATAGATTGCCAGAATGATGGAGAAAGGGAAAAGGCAGAAATGGAATATCTTGCCCCATTCTTAGTTCGTGCGTCGCACTTTGCTTGATATCGTCGTTCTTGTGAGATGTGAGAGCTTTTTGCCCTTGTGTGCCCTTTCCTGCGAATACAGTGCCCTTTCCGAAAGTAGAGTGCCCCTTCTGCAAGTATTTTGACAAAGAGGGAAAAAGACAGAACACCTGATAACTGTCCCCTAGTCATCATTTTGCAACCATTTTTTGTTTTTGCTTTCTACTAAATAATTGACCAACATGAGAGTTAGATTAACAGCGTTGTTCGATTTTCTGATTTAAAATGCAGCAAAGTAGACTATGAGCACTAAGAGTGTCCTTTTTTTTTGGCTCCAGAAATGGTCCAGTTTTGAAAAACTGGAACAATTTCCAGAAAATTAGTCAACTTCAGTAAAAATTCTCAAAAACTATTTTTGCAACGGCCATTGGCTTAAACACACGAACCTTACTCTTGAGACGCACAACCTCGAAATTTGAGAAAATTGCGCCCTTGCTTGAAGAGAGCTGCGTGACGGAAAGTTGCCCTGTTTTTGAACGGCACCGCAGGCATTAATGCAACGAAAGTTGCCCTTGGTGTGAATGGCCCCTGCGCATTATAATCAGTCCTCGAGCGATGATTGCAACCGAACTTCTCAGATACAGAGAAGGCAAAGGATTATCAGAAACCATTACATGGACATAATCGAATTGAAGTGTTTTAGCTGAACTTCAGAATGAAGTGCCTACGTATCCCAGGATAAGAATCAAAGCCTTACGTATTCGGTTAAGGTACCTGGCGGTATTAACCTCACTTTTTTGGCCTCTAACTTTTGCCAAAGCGACCGTATACGGTTTTCGAACCTTGCGAGCTTTGTTCTTTCTCTTTCAATCTTTTTCTTTTCTTTTCGTTCCTTTTTTTTTTATCTTTCTTTTTTTTCCTATTTTTCTCCTTTTTTTGATCTTTTCCTTTTTTTTTTTTTTTTTTTTCTCGCTCTAACTTTTGCCTGGGTTTACCCTTCCGGGTTTTCGGCCCAGCGAGCTCTCAAAGCGGTAAAAATGTAACAAGTCTATGCCAAAATGTTTGAAGATCTGAAGTCATTCTGAGTCTAGGAAATACGCTGATTGATTCGCTGAAAGGACCCATCTTCGGTTTCTTCGAGCACATTGGACATTTTTGCCCCTAGTTAGAGGGGTGCTTCTGTTCTAGCTTTACAAGCTTCTTCTGATGAGATCTGATCTTCTTGATCTGACTTTGGTGCCTCTTGCTCGAGGGCTGCTTCCAATCTGGCCACACAGGCCTCCCTTGATGGTCGATCGTTGAACATTTCGAATTGTGGTTCAAGGTTTTAAAGCAAGGACTTAAGTCTTGAGGCTGAAAGCGATCCTAAGCTGCACAATCTCAAGAGCGATTCCACACAGGTCTTCGCAGGACCGCGTAAAATATTTTTTTTTTGAAATCTTTTAAGAAAGCGACTAATCGCTCGCGCTGAAGACGGTGTGGGACCGGAAAACTGACTGTTAGGCACCGGAAGTGGTATTCGACCATGAAGTTGGTTTTTCGAGCCACAGTGTCCCTCAAAAGGGAGCAAATAAGATGCATGCCAAAAACCGGAGCAAACGGAGGTGGTTAAGCGGTCCCGAACCGAGGCACACGGCCAACGGCTCCGAAAAACCGAAAACCGGACTCCAAACGGGCAAAATGGCCTACAACCACGAAACGTAGCCTACGGCCACTGAGAGATGATCTACGAGACCTCTCCTTCCCTTTGGGAAGAGAAAACAGAGAAAACAGAGCCTGATTCGCAAACCGAGGCAAAGCATGAAAGAGTCTGAAAGTCGGGCAAGGCTCGCAGCCGAGACTCTGAAACCTCAGAACGAGCACAATATATGCTACATCACCAAGCGCTCAATCGATGACGTCTGAGTCTTAAGGTCGGTCAAAAATGGGGTGTCTACACTTTGTTTTGAGAATTCATCATATGTCATACCATTTTACCTCAATTGCACAAGTTTTGGAAATTTTGAATTCATATCATTACATACATATGATTATATATAAAGTTTCCCTTTAATTATGAAGAATTGATTTGTGTGTGGGTCTTGATTGTACAAATTAACCTTCATTTCATGTTTTCCTACAAGTTTCCAAGTATTTTCTAAAAATTTTGGCCCAAATGAACAACATTGAAGCTTTGGAATCAAATTTTGAACCTTGAAAAGCAATCTGGAAGTTTTAGAATTTGGTTGCATCGCTTGATCGACCAAACCGTCGCTCAAGCGTAAATTTCGAGCTCTCGGAAGTTTTGTAGCGTTTGATGGTTGGCTCGAGTGACCGAAAATACCACTCGAGAGACCACATTTTATTTTCAATATTGGCTTAAGTGATCGAAATATCGCTCGAGCAACCACATTTTATTTTCAATCTTGGCTCGAGTGACCAAAAAGTTGGCTCAAGCGTAAAATGAGAGCTCCCAATACTTTTGCAGACTTTATAGACTGCTCGAGCAACAAAAGCTTCGCTTGAGCAAACTGCCCTATTTTCTGAAATTTTGCTAAGTGTTTCAAAGTGCATAATTGCATCATCATTCCATCTTAAGTATTCTTACGCCATGGTTTAAGCTATAATAATGAGGATAAGGGTTAGAAAAACACCTAAAAAGAAATGGAATAAGACATATGTTTACAAAACGTGTGTTTCAATGTGTACTTGTCATGTGCTTGTATAGGTCACGCACCAATATCCGTCTGATATGTCCGATTCGTTTGTTCTGCCTCTAGAGCTATATGTGAGTAACAACTATGTAAAGATATATTTGATTATAAGTATTTTTTGACTGATATGATAAGCTCAGTTTTCTGAAATGATATTTTCTATATAAATGAATGATTGTCCTATTTTTGAAATGTATCGTGGCATCCTTAGCATCATATGTATCTGTTATCTGTAATATGTTACCTGGTACTAGGGTTTCACGTGGGTTCCATTCATGGAACTAATTATGCATAATCATCTGTCTGATCTGCTCTGAATAAGGGTCTTAATGACCATCTGCTTTGTATAAGGGTCTTAATGACCATCTATTCTATATATGGGTCTGTATGACCAATCTGATCTGTTAGCGCTAATGGATATACCACGTATGACTGTTTGCAAATCTGATTTGAATAAGTATATGAATCTGCTAATGTTTTGAATTCTGATTTCTGAATTTGTTATGGACATCATTCATAAAACCTTTACTTTGTCGTTATTCACTAGGCTCCAGCTCATTGTTTATATTATGTATATAGGTGCCCAGGCGCCTAACTTGGCTTGAGATTTTCAGTCTGGATCTGTTTGTGTCAACCAACTAGTGCGCCTCCCGGAAGTCTTTTGTGAACCATGTGAACAAGTCTTCAATTTTAATTTTCTTATATCTTTTGGACAAGTTTATGTTTACCGATAATAGGGCTAACTCCTTTTTTTGTTTTATCTTATATGGGTGACGCAAGAATGGTGTGATTATATATGTATATAAAGTTTGAAAATTTCGTCCCATATAAGTCTGCACAGCTCTATGGACAATTATATTTTGATATTTGCTTCCGCTAGCCCCTTATTTTGCTAATCTGCTTCAAAGGCTTTCAGTGATCTTAGGATTACTGGCCGGTTACAATGCTAAACCTATAGGGGCAAGTTTGAGTTGCGACACAAATCTATCACCACCACAGAGATTTCACTGTTGTTGCCACCACAGTCGGAGCCTCCTTAACAACGACAGAGTTTTAGATTTGGTTTGAAATGTGCTAGGTTTAGGGTTTTGAATTTTGTGCATACGTGTGTGTATGTATATATATATATATATTTATTTATGTGAATAGAAAAATAAATACAAAGACATAGACATAGACATACATACTGTATATAGGTATATATGTATGTGTATGTATATCTTAAGTGTATATATATGTAAGTGTATGCATGTATATCTGTGAGTGTGTATGCATAAGACATATTTGGAAAAAAATTGATGTTAATAATGTTGATCGCAACAGATAAATAAAAAAGTTGACACAAATTTTCAATAGATAGAAAAAAAAATTGAACAAGTAGATAGAATTTATGGAAAAAATTGAACAGATAGATATAAAATTGAATAGATAAATAGGATTGAGGGAAAAATTGAACAGCTAAATAGAATTTAAGAAAAAATTTGAATAGATAGGGGGAAAATTGAACATATATAATTTTTTTTTGAACAAATAGATATAAATTTGAATAGATAGTCAACGAAAAGTCAAACAGATAAAAAAAGTCAAGGGGTACAATCAGAAACAAAATGTTTTCTAGGGTTTCTCACCAAACTATTTCACAAAGCGTGGGCTTCTTACCAACAAAAAAATGTTCACTGGAGCTAATGCCTTACACCATCTTTAGATTGGATTTATCATCAATTTTTTATTTATTTATAATTTTTTATTTATTTATTTATTATTATAGTAAGTTCACAAGATTACATTTTGAGATTTATTAATATTTCACCCTAAAAAGTATAATATTTATGATTTTTTTTTTAAAAAAAAGAATTTATCAAATACAAAAAATATAAAAATTTAGTACATTTTCGTTTTTTTTTTTATATTTATTGAATTTTTTAAATATTTGTTTCCAAATTTTTTACTCTTTAAATGAATCTAAGTTATGCGTATTTAGAAGTAAAAACTTTACTTAAAATATTAATAAAAATTACTAAAATCAAAAAAATGAAAAATAAAAAACTCGATTTTTAGAAAATCAATCAAAACCAAACAAGGTGATTGTATTTGTCTACACCATTAAACATATTTCGAGTCACTCACAACATCATGATTAAATTACAAATATAAAACTGTCATATTTATACCAAAAAACCAAACTCTGTTTGTATTTTTTTTTTTTTTTCTCACTACCATATATATCTGGACTCATCCTAAAGTTGTACAAAAGAAGAAATCAAAATACTAATCATTGTGAGCAGACAATTTTCTTCATTGCCTTCTGGTACTCTTCTACTTCCTTGATCAACAAGTCCAACAAATCAAGCCATGGCCCTTTAAGAGTATTATATGTGTATTGCTTTTGGGAATGTACTCGGATCACCCTCAGCAATCTTGTTTTTGTGACCCTCAAGAAAGTTCCAAACAAGCGAAACATGACTTTGAATTCACAACCCCCGGCATCAACCACACTTGATTCTTCAGATGCCTGCAATTGTACAACACCATAGAAGACCAATTCTTTCTCAGACACACAGTCCGCACAACCCCATCCATTTTATGCCTTATTTGAGAACAAGTTATTTTAATAATTTTTTAATTTTTTATAAAAAAATATAAAAAAATAAAAAAATAATATGATAATTTATAATAATTTTTAATTTTTTAGTTAAAATATGAGTAATGATTCATCCCCTTTTTCCTCCACCCCTTTGACCCCCTCTCTCTCATTGGTTATCTTTTCTTTTTCTTTTTCTTTTTTTTCCTGCTCCTCCAATCACTCCCTCCCACGTGACAAAGGGGGTGAGGGGTGACCCCAAAAGGGGGTCCCAAGCATTATTCTTAAAATATATAGTTGACAAAACCTTATTATCCTTCTTAAAATATATAGTTGACAAAACCTTATTATCCTTTTTCCGTTAGGCCCCCCTAACTAATTTCAAAATTCGCATTGCCCTCTTATCCCAAGGGGCGAGAAGGGGGCCACAAAACGAAGAAGACCAATAACCAGACAACGCGAACTTGTCAAAATTCATCTCCGATCATCCGAATCAAATCAAATCTGTTTATTCAGGGAGAGAGGTAGAGTCTGAGAATGTATCATCCCACCAGAGGCGGCGTTCGCGGTGGTCGAGATCGTAAGCTCCCTATCTCTCTTTCTTCTATTTTCTAGGGTTTCGAATTTGTATATGTAACACATATTATACAACACATGATTTGCATATATACATCTATGTCTGTATTTATATCTGCATAACTATCGCTTTAATGATTCCAAACAGAAACCGAGTCATTAGGCCGAATCGATTAGTTCAACTGCACTAGGAAAAAGGAAAAAAAAAACTTTTGTGACCCAATGTTATGTTGTTGCTGTTGTTATTGTCAATCTAGCTACTTTGCGTGGAAATTCGCATGTATTGTGTGTTGAACATCAAAGATGATGTATCTGACGTAGGAATTGATTCAAACGGTTCAATTTTGTAACTTTTACACTGTTTGGTTTGAGTGATTTGGAGAGAAAATAAAAGAAAAGAAATGGGGAGAAATGGATTTCAGTCTCTCGATTACCAAGTATGAGAGAAATGGGAAGAAATGGAGAGAAACACATTTATCTCATGACCCCTATTGTCAATCTCGCCAAAAGTAGGGAGAAATGAAACCACTGAATGTTATTTTGTTATAATACCAAAATTAAACTTTTAGATATAGAACAAAGGGCAAATTTCACTTTAAACTGTTGTGATTTGAGTCATGTGTGGTTTACCCTTAATATTTGGAAATGATTACATAATCCCTTGTGGTTTGTGAATTGAAGTGTATCGTTAGGTCCGTTCATGATTTAATGAAAAAGACTAAAATACTCATTTTTTTGGTTATTTGTTTGGAAGACAAAATGCACTTTGACCTCTGTGCTTTATTTTATGTGCGATTTATTTTTTTGAAATTTGAAAATAAACACATAACCCTTTTAGTCTGCCACGTGTTTCACACTTACTGTTAAGTTAGACATAATGTTTAACGGTTCACTTCAATCCACAAATCACGTGGGAATTATGTGATCATTTCTAAATATTAGGAAAGTAGATTACACATGAACAAAATCACACGAGAGTAAAGTTTGCACTTAATATTTCCTATTACTTACAAATCCGTTTAGCACATAATTTTTTTTTTGAACCAGACATCTGATTTTATGTTATGCGCCAATTTCTTCCTTTTGATTCCTTTAGCATTTGTTTGCATTCCTATAGTTTTAAAAAAAGTTCAGTGGGGATTTTATGTTATGCACCTTGGCGATCTCAATTCAGGCACTGCCTTGGATCTGTGAGAGGATGTGAGAATTTTCCTATACTAAAAAAAAAAAAAAAGTTTTTTAACCATTTTTAATTTTAATCGAATGAATCCTAAATGTTCAATTATTTATTTATTTGTTTATGAACATTTAATATTTTATCAATCTTAATAATTTGAGCAAAATGGTTTGGTCGCATATAAACAATTGAACATTGTGTAAACGTTCAACTCTGGTTATCCGAATGCATGACAAACAAAATCATCTTTTGAGTGACTATACATATGAGATAAATAAAAAATTAAAAAGTCATTAAAAGTAGTAAAGAGATATTTTCATTGCTACATTGTTCCAAACCTACAATCTGACTGTCACCTATGCCATGCAAATCTTCAAAAACCAATTAATTTCAATATTCTTATGGCATGTTTGATTGGGTGGATTAGAGCGTGGGATTGAGATTATTAATCCGTGGGCCCAATTATCCTATGTTTGTTTTAACATTTTGGTTTAGGATTATTAATCCAATGGATAATTAATCCAACAAATTTATAGGATTATTAGTAATGGGGTTGGGGTGGGATTATTAATCCAATGGATATTAATCCAATTGGATAGTGAATACCACACTAATTTAATAGGATTATTAATACTTCACTATTAATCTTGTGAATCAAACATGACCTAAGGTCATATTTGTTTGGGTGGACATGTGCTTGGGATTGGATTAATAATCCAATAAAATTATTAATCTGATGTTTGATTAAAAATTTGAACTGGACAATAATCTATCTGGATATGGTATCCCACATATAATGGATTATTCAATCCCATAGAGGGTGGTAGGATATAAATTAGAGAACTGAGCCAAAGCCTGGACTAACTCATGAAATGACCAAATTAACCCTGACTATATATATTTGAAAATTTTCCATAAAGTATTTTTTTAATTTGTAAATCTTTTCAAAATTTAAGAAATTTTTTAAATATTTTAAAAAAAAACCCCAAAACAATTTCAAAATGCAACTAACAACATGATATTGACATATTCTTTGTTGGAGATGATCTAAGAACAATAATATTACTATTTATAACAATTAGGAATGGTACTAGTAATCATTAATTACCATCATAGACTTTTAATTCAACATGTCTACAATTAGTATTTTGTATGCATCTTCTTATAAATATATTTGCTCCGTTTTCTATATTTTCTAATATCATTATTTTTCTAAATAGCTATATTTCATAGTTGAATGATTCTTGATATGTTTTTTGTTCAAAAAAAAAAAAAAAAAAAAGGTAAAATTTCTTGAATGTCTCATTTCATGACCCGAACCCGCCCCTATGGGTAAAGAACATAACGGCCAGTATTCCTGAGATTACCTACGGCCTCAAACCAAAATCGAACATAACTCAACAGAGTAAAGGGCCAAACGAAAGTAATAATTAAAATTTTTCCATAGAGCCGTGCTTATATGCACTTTAAAACAAATCATACACATGTACGTTAATAACCCACATCAAAATACATTACCATAAAATCCTTTACAGACAGGATCATCCAAACCGAGTCAACCCATAACAAACTATATACAATATACACAAAGTCCTTGCAAACAAGACAAAATATAAATACATAACAAAGTGGCAAGGATGGTCTCGTGCGTAGACACAAGGCTGACCTCCAAACTTTTGTTGTTCCTGACAGACTTCACTGGGCTGGGTTTGGACTTCTCTTGGCTCACCTACAAACACATGAATGAGCGTGAGCGATATGCCAGTGATAATATTCAAATACAGAGGTTACATAATAATATGTAGAACAACATGCTTCAAAACAGCCTTGGGCCCAATTCCATACTTCTATTTAACAGATAATAACTATACGAAATTCAAATCAAGTGACTGTAGTTCCAAACATTCTGGTCTTTGGCCCATTCAGATTTCCATTCATGATAAAACGGCTTCGCCCATTCACTTATATCAAAACGCCTTCGCCTACTCATTTCTGTCAAAATGGCTTCGGCCCATTCATTTATGTCAAAACGGCCTTTGCGCCACTCGTCATGTCAAAACGGCTTCGGCCACTCATCATGTCAAAACGGCCTTCGGCCTACTCATTCATGTCAAAACGACCTTAGGTCCATTCATATATGTCCAAAACGACCTTTGGCCACTCATTTCTATCAAAACGACATTCGTCCATTCATTCTGTCAAAGACCTTCGTCCATTCATTTCTTCATGTCAGACTTTTGTCCACAATCCCAATTAGCAACTCATAAAGTTTATAAGGGATAAACAATTGGACATTGACAAGCTTTCGAATATTGATATTACTCATAGTGATCGCTTGCGGATTTGCCCTGGAGCTTGACCCTACACATTTCATGAACACAAAAAGGTTACTAACAGTCAATCCGTTCTTT
>NW_021025046.1:1724291-1773149 GCF_004153795.1 Camellia sinensis | reverse complement strand
CAAGTATTCAAAATACAAGGAGAGGGGATGACCCTCTCCTATTTAAGACCCAAAAACCACCTTTCCACCACTGAAAATCCTCTAGATTTCTGTGGTATAAAGGTCATGCAAAGGCTACAACAAGAGCCTAAATGGATGGCTCCAAACAAGGCTTAACAAGACCTAAGAGGGGGTAAACAACCTCAAACACAAAAGTGACCTTAAACAAAGATTTAAAGCACACAAAAACAAAACTTTTTCCAGTTAAGAGTTAGTCTCAAAACAGCATGCAAAAGGGCTCAAAAGCTTAAGCAAGAATGGGAGATTTAAGGGCTAAAGACTCACCCTTGAAGACCTTCTTTTCTACTGGAACTCCAGCAACCTTTTTAAGCTCAATCCAACCCAAGAACACCAAAACTAGCTCCTAAGCACCTCAGTAGCAAAATGACCCTTTTGAACACAAAACAAGAGCAAAATGAAGAAATATAGATACAAAACTATATGTATCACTCCAATCTTTTTTTTCTGACCCTAGAGGAGGGAGGAGATGGTTCTCTCTTATAGAGAAACAAAAGCAAAGCTTCTTGGAGAAGCTAAGGTTCAAGGCAATCCCTTCATACACGTGTATGGAGGATAGCTTTAGTGCCCTCCTGTTGTGCCAGCTGGAGGAAAATATCTCCAAAAAGGTGGCAAAAAGCAACCGACCACCACAAGTGGTCTCCCAGACAACAAATGGATGGCCATGGTGGGAGATGATCAGCACACTGAAAACAAGCCAGGGGTGGGGTGGTCGACCAAAAAAGATGGCTCAAAGACCTAGGAGACCAGTTGTGAGATCAGAAAGCTGGCTGACGGGAAGAAAAGCGGTCTCCAAGGAAAAAACTGGTCTCCCACCCTTGTACCACCTTCCAAACAAGGAAAACAAGGTTTGTACCAAAAACAAACCAAAACGGATGCAAGACGAAAGTTCGGGAGGCAAAGCGCGCAGCCGGGAGCCTCGAAAACTAGTCTGTGGGCACCAAAAGTGGTTTACGACCACAAAAGTGGTGTCCTAAACCACAGTGGCCCTCTAGGCCAAGGAAACAAGGTGTGGTTCAAAAACCACGCCAAACGGAGAACGTTATGCGGTCCCGAGACAAGGCACGCGGCTGAAGACTCCGAAAATCGAAAACTAGTCTCCAAACGGAAAAAGTGGTCTACGACTACAAAGAGATGGTCTACAAGACCTCTCCCTCCCTCAGGGAAGAGAAACAAGGCCTGGTCTGCAAACCGAGCCGAAGCACAAAGAGTTAAGAGGCCCGGGGGCAAGGCACTCGGCCAAAACTCCGGGAACTTGAAACGAGCACAACATGCACTATCACCGAGCGCTCAATCGATGACGTCTGAGTCTTAAGGTCGATCAAAAATGGGGTGTCTACAGTTGCCCCTCTTTGACAGAACTCGGAAGTCATAAGTGACGGGAGTGAATGTCAAAGCCCAGAGACGACCCATTTTTGACGAGGCCAAAGACTTAGACAAAAAGGCAAGATAACAAAGAGATGTGCCCGCAGGCAGGGGCAAAATGCAAAGGACATGCAAGATGCCGAATCATAACTTATGATCATGCAAAGAAAAGTTGTAATGAAGCAAATATACACAATAAATGCAACAAATTAAGCAGACGAATACGAACCAAACTACATTACTGTGACAACCCCCACCACTGTTTACTGATAATACCACTGATTATTGCTAAACTGTGACTGAACATGATTAAGTAACTGATTCGACTGACATTCTGAACTGATTGATTGAGTGTATTAGTTTAAACGCATTTCTATCTGTGTGACTGTTAATTGATCTGTTCACGTTTTAAGTGTCGAACTATGAATTGAAGGCCTTATCGGCGGCCGAATCAGAAACTGATTAGTGTTTTATGTTAATTAGAATTTATGTGATTTTATGGTATGTTTAATTGAAATTTGATTTGGAATGATTAAATTAGATTAAATAATGGTAAATTACATTAGTTGGCTTATTTACCAAAATGCCACTTAGTGGGCCACTTTGTTAAACCTTGTCTAGAGCTTGATTTCATGTCATTTGCTCATCTTTGAGAGACCAAAACCGTAGGAGAGAGTGAGAGAAGAGAAGTTTGGTTTCATCTAGAGAATTACTTGGAGAACTTGAAGAATTGAAGAGTAGATTGCACAATTGAGCTTCCATTCTTGAAATTGAGGACTTGAGGTAGGAGACTCACCCTTTTAATTGTGAGTTTGAGTTGTTCTTGCATGTTTCATGGTAAGGTTAGTGATTTAAGTCAAGAATTGGTTTAAATGTTGAATTGAGAGCTAGATCATGCATGCATGTCCTTATATTGAAGTTTTGAGGTTGTTTTCATGGAAATTGCTGCATGCATGTCCATAGTCTAGCTTTGGTCCATGAGTTCAGCATGTTTTTGGAAGTTTTGACTCTTTTGATTATGTATTGGAAGCTTTGATTTCAATTGAACACTTGCATGTCATATGTTCATCATGTTCTTGAAGTTTTGTTTAGATTTGTGTTTAATTGAACTACCTTTGGGCTTTGATTTTGCAAATTGATCTTTGAAACATGTCATATTATGAGTTTTAAAGTGTTTTCCAGAAAATTAGCCCAAAAGGGTTGAATTTGATGCTTACATTGTTGAGTTTCATGTTTGGAGACAAATCTGGAAATTCCAGATTTTGGATCTACGCTCGAGCGGGGAACTCTATGCTCGAGCGTACACTCTGAGTTCATGCAGTCCTCTCAAGCGAGGAAAGTAACGCTCAAGCGTGAAATGCATGTATCCAGTACTTTGCATGTGTTTACAGTCCGCTCAAGCGAGGAATGCACGCTCGAGTGAGGACTTGTGTCTCATGCTCGAGCGGTGGTTGATCGCCCGTCGAGCGTAAATTTGATGCATCCAGTACTTTTGCATTCCGCTCAAGCGAGGAAAGTCACGCTCGAGCGTAGCTCTTTTGTCTGCATGTCCGCTCGAGCGGAGAGAGACACGCTCGAGCGGGACCCCTGTTTCAGCAAAAAATTTGAAAAGTGTTTTAAAGTGCATCTTTGCATCATCATTCCATCCTAGACATTCCTAGGCCTAGTTTAAGGAATCTTAATGAGGATAATGCTATAGAACCACACCAAGGCAAGATAGGGACTAAGTTATTGTTTCCCAAACGTGCAACTTAGTGTGTGTTCATCCTGTAACTGTGTAGGGTTGGCATCCGAGGACACTCACTAGCCTATCTATAGCCCAGAACTCTATGAGTAACAATATTGTAAAGATATATTCAATCATGAATATTTTCTGAATGATCAATTGTACTGCTTTCTGAAATGATATTTCTTACTGAATGAATGCTTGTCCTATTTGCGAACTGTATTCGTGGTATCCATAGCAATTTACTGTTACTGCACTGTACTGCTACTGTCATAGAGATCTCTGTCGGTTCTTATTTTGGAACCACTACTGTTTACTGATATGATGGCCATCAACTGACTGTTCGGTCTGTTAAGACCTACTGTACTGTTTGCTATGGGATGTACCACATACGACTGCTATGACTGAATGACTGATATACTGTTATAACTGACTATTTTAAATACTGAAAGGACATTCATTCCTAACCTCTTTACGTATATGTTATTCACTGGGCTTTAGCTCACTGTTTATATATATATATATATAGGTGTCCAAGCACCGGATCGGAGCTAGGAGCGTTGGGTTTAACTCCCTTTCGTCAAGCCAACCACTGTGCCTCACTAAGAGGTTCCAAGTCCTTCAAGCTAGGGCTTTTTTGGGTGTTTTAGATTCATCCTTTCTAACTTTGTTTTTGTGTAGACTGACTGTACCTGTACTGTACTGTGAATAGGGACTAGGTCCCTGTCCTGGATGATTGTATATGTATGTATATACTGTTTTGGTTCTGAATGTGAATATGTACGAAAAGTCTTTTTTTGCATAGAGACTGTCACAGTTCATTGGACATCTTTTATTACTGTTTTGGCTTCCGCTAGCCCCTGTACTCTGTATTACTGTATTTACTGTTAAGCAGGCCTTCGGTAATCATGGATTACTGGCCGATTACGGTGCTAAACCCATAGGGGCGGGTTTGGGTCGTGACAATTACATGCAGAAAGGATGTAAGAGAATTATACAATTCTCGCTACGTCTCACACGGAGAATACAATACCGTCCGGTTTGTTTGGTCGCACCAGCTTTAAATGAACCGTACATACAATATCGTCTGGTCGCACCAGCCTCAAATGAATCATACATACAATATCGTGCCTACAAAAGAAAGAAACTCAACAGGTACAATATCGTTAGAAACATGCATAGCAATGCAAGTGAAAAGTGTGTGACAACGCTGGTGAAGGGGTGCATGAAAATGCAACCTAAGTGTGACGCATAACAATGCGGAAAGGGATGCAAAACAATGCAACCTAAGTGTGACGCATAACAATGCGAAAGGGATGCATGGCAATGCAACCTAAGTGTGACGCATAACAATGCGGAAAGGGATGCAAAACAATGCAACCTCATTGTGACGCATAACAATGCGGAAGGGATGCAAAACAATGCAACCTAAGTGTGACGCATAACAATGTGGTAGGGATGCAAAACAATGCGAGCAAAAACGAGTGTGACAACACAAGTAGTGAGTGCATAACAAAGCAACAAGTGGTGTGCATAACGAATGCAAGAGAGGAAAATGTGCATGACAATGCGAGAGAAGTACCACTTCAATAATATGTTCGAAACAAAACGCCGAATAAGGAAATACAAGCCTTAACGCGAGTAATTTAACCAGAACCTCCGAGTTACCTCTCGGAGGGGTCACAACATACTTAAAAAGGATACATCTTGCTCTTGACGAGTAACGATGAGCTACGCATCGAAGACTTGAATTTGAAGTTCTCGCGGGGACATTTCGCGCCGAAAAGTGTACTTTTCTTGTATTTTCCCGAAAGAAAAGAGCTCCAATCACCACCAAAACACACAGGGAGAACAATGGAGCTCTGAGGATCAACCAGGAGGGTAGCCGACCAGTTATATCAGTGGCCGACCAGTTGTTGCCTAGAAAAGTGATCGGACAACCAGAAAAACTGGTTGGCCGACCAGTTTACAAAATCTGGGGCAATTTTGTCTTTTCATGCTCAGTTCTTTAAGTACACCACTCCAAATCAGTTTTGCTCACACCTCCAAGGCCGAAATCACTTTCTCTCCATCCCTAGACCCTTTTCCCTCTCAGATCTGCACTTTATACGTGTTTTCCAACGCCCCACGCGAAGTTGTTTTGCAAAAACTTTCGATTCTCTTCGTTTTGAACCGATTAGAATTTTTTGGAGCTTCTTTCTCCATTTTCACCACTTGAGGTATGTTTGTCTCGAAGTTTGGCACCTTTTTCCAGCGTTGACTTTTGTTGATTTTTTTTCTCTTTCTGAGAGTTGACTTTTGTTGACTTTTTGCGATTTTTGCTCATTTCACTTATTTTTGCTCATTTTTGCATCTTTTTTCAGATGGTTGATCATATTCCATATGGCGGAGGCTTCCCAGGAGTAGAGTATAAGTTGAACATTATGTCGTAGCCTCCAAGGATACGGCCATTCGATCCGGAGGAGTACCACCCGCAGGAGCATATCCTCCCTCCGAGTATTTTTCACCATTTCACCGACTTCGCGCGACGGGCATCTGCAGACTTGCTGCTACGAGAACCCGAGTCTCATCTATCGCATCACGCGCGAGAGGTAGGTACTTCACTTTTACATTTTCTGCGAAGTATTTGATCTGCTTGTTCTGAACACATTTGCATACACAATACTTCTGCTCATACTTGAACACAACTTGCACACAGCATTTTGTCCACTTGGCACACAGCTTTCAACATAACACTTTGCTCATCTGGCACGTAGCTCTTGATATAGTATTCCATTCATTTGGCACACAGCTTATTTGGGCACACAGCTCATTTAGGCACGCAGCTTATTTGGGCACGCAGCTCATTTTGGGCACATAACTCATAACACTGCTCAATCTAGACACACAGTTCATGACACAACATTCGGTTTAGTTTGCACACAGCTCATAACACTACTCAATCTGAACACCCAGTTTATAACGCAGCATTGAGTTTAGTTTGCACACAGCTCATAACACTTCTCAATCTGAACACGCAGTTTATAACACAGCATTCTGTTTAGTTTGCACACAGCTCATAACACCGCTCAATCTGAACACACAGTTCATAACGCAGCATTCTATTTAATTTGCACATAGCTCATAACACTGCACAATCTGAACACACAGTTCATAACGCAACATTCCATTTAATTTGCACACAGCTCATAACACTGCTCAATCTGAACACCCAGTTCATAACGTAGCATTCCATTTAGTTTGCACATAGCTCATAACACTGCTCAATCTGAACATGCAGTTCATAACGCAGCATTCCATTTAATTTGCACACAACTCATAACACTGCTCAATCTGAACACGCAGTTCATAACACAGCATTCCATTTAATTTGCACACAGCTCATAACACTGCTCAATCTGAACACACAATTCATAACGCAGCATTCCATTTAATTTGCACACAGCTCATAACACTGCTCAATCTGAACACGCAGTTCATAACATAGCATTCTGTTTCATTTGCATAGCACACCGCTCAATCTGAACACGCAGTTCATAACACGGTATTCGGTTTTATAGCGCACTGCTCAATCTGAACACGCAGTCCATAACATAGCACACCGCTCAATCTGAACACGCAGTTCATAACACGGTATTCGGTTTTTATTGCACACTGCTCAATCTGAACACGCAGTCCATAACGCCGCACACTTTTTCATTGGCACGCAGCTCATATTTCTTCATTTTGGACACACGGCTCACACTCTTCAATTCTCAACACACAGCTCATACTTTTATTCTGAACACACAGCTCGCCCTTTTCAATTTGAACACATAGCTCATACTTTTCATTCTGAACATGCAGCTCACACTTTTTATTCTGAACACACAGCTCACACTTTTCAATTTGAACACACAGCTCATACTTTTCAAATTGAACACACAACTCATACTTTTCATTCTGAACACACAGCTCACACTTTTCATTCTGAACACACAGCTCATACTTTTTATTCTGAACACGCAGCTCACACTTTTCATTCTGAACACACAGCTCACACTTTTCAATTTGAACACACAGCTCATACTTTTATTCTAAACACACAGCTCATACTTTTCAATTTGAACACACAGCTCATATTTTTCATTCTAAACACACAGCTCACACTTTTCATTCTAAACACACAACTCATACATTTCATTCTGAATACAGGTATCTTCCCATTTCACACGGGGTTGCGGATCTATTATTGCGAGGGGGTGGTACATGGAGCTCCCAAATGTTGTTCGCCACATTGTGGATGAGGCCGGATTTGGCCGATTCTATATGAGGTTGTCACGCCATCCAGCGAGTAGGACCCTTATGGGCGCACTGGTAAAGAGATGGTGGGACACCACTAACTCCTTTCATTTATCA
This sequence comes from Camellia sinensis, assembly GCF_004153795.1. NCBI lineage: Eukaryota > Viridiplantae > Streptophyta > Magnoliopsida > Ericales > Theaceae > Camellia > Camellia sinensis. The sequence continues at coordinate 1,765,603 of NW_021025046.1, read as the reverse complement.
GCTACCGGGGACATGACGATGACCCCGTATGGCTTCTTCATGCTGACGAGCCTCGACGTGGCGAGCCAGTCGATCCCATACGATGCAGATATGGGTGAGTGGGAGGCAGCTTTGGTTTATCTGCTCGGAGCTCATCCGCTGATCGACAGATCATCAGGTAGGGTCAAGTACACCTAGTTTGCTGAGCATTACAGAGGGTCTATGCCAGAGACCTTCGAGGCCATACAGTAGTACGCCCGGGGATTTTTGATGTTTCTGCTCGAGACCACTCTGTTCTTCGACAGGGGGAACACAGTTGGGCTTTATCTACTCAGTGCTTTGGTAGACCTATCACAGGTCAGTCAGTATGATTGGGGTGGCGCTGCCCTTACTACCCTTTACTACTACATGAGCGCAACTTCCCGCGAGTGGGGGACCATAGTTGGAGGCTACTGGCGAGCCTGGAAGGTACATTTCGCCCTTTTGATTCACATTTCTGCTTCTCATCACCTGTATACTGCACACAGCATCTTGCACTCAGCATTCTGCACTCAGCATTCTGCTTTCTGCTTTTTGCATTCTACTTTTTCTTATTTTCATTATATGTACACTGCACACAGCATTCTGTACTCAGCATTCTGCATTTTTTGATTTTCATTATCTGTACACTGCACACAACATTTTGTACTCAACATTCTGCATTTTCTATAAATCTTGTATCTGACAGCCACCGCCTTGCCTTTCACAACTATGGGTTTACGCATACTTCCTAGCACTCGCTCCCAAGTTCGAGGTCGATGCACCTCTTGAGATCCCTTACTCACGCAGATTTGAGGGCCGGTGCCGGTCCAGGCCCCGAGAGACTCTACCATATCTCTGACAGTACTTTGACACTGTGCGCGCGTCCGAGGTAAACCAGAACTCTCAGTTCTTCATGTTTTCAGCTTTGATTGATCTTGCATATTTATGACATCTAATCAGTTTATGCACTTGCTATCCGCAGATTACTTGGCAGCCTTGGATGGCGATGCCCGGGTCTCCACAATTTCAGTTCCCTAGGGCATGGGCCCCCTCCCGATATAGGGTTCTGTTTAAGGGACCGGCCAACAGAGCCTAGTTCCTTGGGGATCGCTTTATGCATCAAACGATGGGCAATGCTGATCAGGAGGTCCCCTCAGCGCCTCCATTGGATATGCGGTCCACGGAGAAGCTCACTCTCGGGGAGGTCGAGGACCTTATGTTGGGTGTTGACGTAGTTCTGTTCCTGGAGGAGGGGATTATACGATATACCGCCGTACATACCTGATGCCTCCATTGACAGGCGTCCGTAGCCCTACAAAGAGGGCTGCTGATATGCCATCATCGAGTCGCGCTCGAGCTGCAGATGTCCCTTCCACTAGCAGGGCCGGTACATCGAGGGGTATGGCTAGCGGGATGCCCTCGACTTGTCATTATGCTGGGTGGCCAGATCTTCCGAACGAGCTGACGGGTTGGCAGTACGGGACTTCTTACCCGATTCCACTAGAGCCTCCGATGCCCGACCATCGATACGTCAATGACCCTGACTTGCCACCGGTATGTTTTATAGTTTTCATTTATCACTTAGATATTTAGACATTCATTCATTCATTGATGACTTGAACTTGTATCTGCAGCCTCCCAGAGATTATACTTAGGGGTTACTCGGAGTGGTGGCCTCACTCGAGAGCATGGTCTTGCAAAGGGAGACGATGCTGTACGCTGCTGGCATTCCGGTATTTTCAATTTCCTTGTATTCATCATACTTCTGATGACATATTGAAACTGCACATTTCACCATATTGATTCACTATACGTGTAGAGCACATTTGACACATCACATCTGCATGCACATACTTCACGCATCATAATTGCATCTGATATACATATACATACTCTGGCTGATGTATTCAAACTGCCCTTTTCAGGTTCCACTGTCACGGCTCGGGCCGTCCAGGCCTACCCGAGCAGCTGGGAGAGGAGGCTCGACTCGCGGCCGAGGGAGGCGTAGAGCACCTGTCAGGTATGACGAGGAGTCCAGCGAGGATGAGGAGACAGCACATCCACAGTCAGAGACATCTGTTGGCAGGGATGATGATTCTGGTTCCGGTTCCGAGGACGGAGGTGACACCGAGGAGGATTTCGAGGACGGTGACTCTGATTCAGATGGTGGCGGCGCAGAGGCTGCTCAGCCGAAGAGGACGAAGAGGGCCTCTCGGTCTTAAGCTTGATAGCACCGATGCAAATGTTCCCTACTTTATTGTTCTTTTTTACATGTAGTTGTAGCACATTGTACATCTTAGACAGTTTTATTTTCTTTCTTCAAAACTTGTACTCTTTTGTAAAATGTTGTAAAAAGAAGCTATGATGGAATGAAAATGACTTTTTGTTCAAAAGTGTTGTACTTTACATTCTAAGCATCGCGTCGCACCATTTTACACTAAGAAAAAGGAATTGAATAAAATTTGAACATCGTGTATTACCAAGTCAGGTAATGAACCGACACAACAAACTAAACAACTTATCTTACTAAGAAACAACAAAACCTTAGCAAGTTTACAACTCGATAATCAAAAAGCAATAACTCGATAATCAAAAAGCAACAACTCGATAAGCAAAACTTAACAACTCAATAAGCAAAACTTAACAACTCGATAAGCAAACGCAATTTTAGACAAACAAGGCGACAAAACGTACCCGAAACAAAGGTAAACTCGAACCTTCAGCACTCTCAGCACACAGGAAAGCTAGAGACTCTCTTTTGGAGACAAGAAACAGCTGGAGACCAGCTTTTTGCATATGGCCGACCACCATAGGAGCTGGCCGACCACTTTCTTCTGCTATAGGCCAAAAAGTGGCTGGCCGACCAAGAAAACTGGCTGGCCGACCAAGAAAAGTGGTCAGCCGACCAGTTGGCCCAGGGACCTCCAGTTTTGTGGCACTTGTCCTCCAAATAGTGTCTTATCCTTTATAAAGGTTCCAGCTTCGTGGTTCCCTCATTCTAACCCAGTTTTGCACCAAAATGGAGTTATTTTTCATCCAAAATCTCACAAATTGGATTGCTTCCTTGGATGGCTCGGAAAAGTTAAATTTCCGAAGCTTTGGCATAAATGCACTATTCACGGTGAGTCGCACCCCGCTGTGTTTTCCGTTTCTTCATGCCGCGGTAAGGTTTTGGAATCCGGTAACACACGTCTTTAGCTTCGGCAAACAAGAGGTATGTCTCATATTGGAAGACTTCCAAGCTTTAATGGAATCTGAGCGCGATGAAGAAATTTTGCCGCAATTTCGCTTTGGCCACACCTAAGCCTTAGGATGGATGTACGGGATTACTATGCATGACACTCGTTCTTTGATCCGCGATGGAGTATTGGACATCCCCAGCTTAGTTTATCAATTTTCTGATGCCGGTGACCGCGAAGATCATCATCGGCAAGGTTTCGGCGACATACGCTTTGCTTGTGCATGCTATCTCATTTCTTGTTTGCCTCAGGCTCCGGAGGGTCTAGCATCCGTTTGATCGAGATTGCCGAGGGCTTGAGAGAGGGCAAGAGCTGCATCGCCATGACACTAGCTGAGACATTGATGGGTTTAGATGCTTTTCATCGCCGAGAGACGACCAGATTTGTAGGGAGTCCACTACTATTGCAGGTAATGTTTCCCGCCCCGTCTCACGTATATTCCTCACATCACTCGGCCCTCAAGCTCGGTTTTTCTCTCAAAACCCTTTTCTTACTTTTCTCTCAACGTACACCTCTCTATTCTTTAATCTCTCATTTTTTATCCCTCCCCAGATATGGTTGATGGACAAATTGAAGGTTGTGGACTCATGCCTAGCATACTCAGCTTGCGGCTATTTCTTCTGGCGACGTCTAGTCAATGCCCTTATGAGGGTTGGTGGTATGATTGGATGTGCAGTTTGTCCGCAGACGGCATTGCTTGGCGCTGTCCTTGGCTCAATCTACCAGTAATGAGTTACAGCATGTCCCGGCAGACCGGGATTCAGTTAATTGGCCTGACACACTGTGTGTTCTACTTTTCTTTCCGATTCCGGCGTTAATTCGGACATAGTTAGACTTGCCCGGTAGAGGGGATAGAGTATCCTGTTATATTTCCAATCCGGGGCGCACAGCTAGCTCGGTATGCCACGGCATGGAGGACTAGAGAGCTTCTGGCCCCCGCTCCCACTTTCAGTTGCACCCTTTCTGATGAGTGCACAGCTTGGCTTGACGAAGAGGCACAGGTTGGGCCCACTTTGATATCAGAGACTTCAACCAGCTCTGGGAGGGAGCGCAGGAGCACCTGACTTATTCATGCCCCGAATTTATTGCTTTATCAATACTTTCAAGTTTTTTTTATGAATGTAATAAAAAGTAACTTCAATTTGTATTCAAGAGTAGGAGAACTCTGTATTGAAATCAATGAAATTGAAGGTTGTGGGTACTGAAATTTTTCGTTTGGTCCAAAAATGGTCTAAGTTGTAAAAAGATTAATATGAACAAAATCAATTTTTACTAAAACTTTTCAAAACCATTTTCGATATGGATCAGAACTGGACACGCCTGAGATCTGTCACTGAGATGCATAACCCCGGATCCCAGCAACTGGAAAGTTGCCCCTAGTCTGAATAGCACTGTACCAGAGATCATAACCAAGCTCCTGATGCACAAAAGACAAAGATGACCAAACATGATCACAAGGACAAAGCTGATCGGGGAAGTGTTTATGGCTGGACTTCAGGATGAAGTTGCCTACGTATCCCAAAGATGAGAATCAAGCCTTACGTAGTTTGGCTCGGGTTCACTCGTGTATTAACTCTCTCCTTTTGCGCTCTAACTTTTGCCAATGCCGCCCTTTCTGGGTTTTCAACCTTGCGAGCTCAGTTTTTATTATTTCAAATTTTCTGTGCTCTAACTTTTGCCTAGGTCGCCCTTTCGGGTTTTCGGCCTAACGAGCCACTTAGGGATAATATTTCTTCAACTTGTCCATGTTGATCGGTTGGGAGAACTCTAGGCCATCTAGGTCCATCAGAATGACAACCCCGCCTGACCAAATAGACCTGATGATATAAGAGCCAGTCCAATTGGCTCTGAACTTGCCCCTAGGGTCATGAATGGGAGCCCGGTTGTCTTTGAGCAGCAGATCCCCTTCTTTCAAATTCCTGTACTTAACCTTATTGTTGAAAGCCTTGACAATTCTTCATTGATAACCCTGAACATGATACAGTGCTTTCAGCCTTCTTTCGTCAAACAGCATGAGTTCTTCGAACCTGCTCTGCTGCCAATCTGCCTCAGCTATCTGACACTCAGCCAATACTCGTAATGATGGGATCTCAACTTTGATAGGCAAAACAGCCTCCATCCCGTAAACCAAGGAATATGGAGTCGCTCTAGTAGAAGTTCGAATTGACTTCTGGTAGCCCCACAGAACAAACGGCAATTTATCTGGCCAGTCCCAGTAGGTTTCCACCATCTTCTACAACATATGCTTGACGTTCTTGTTGTCGGCCTCAACTGCTCCGTTGGTCTGCGGTCGATATGTGGATGACTTATGAAAAGCCATGTTATACTTCTCCAGCAAGTCGATCACTTCTTTCTTGAAGTGAGAGCCATTATCTGAAATGATCTCATTCGGGACCCCATAGCGGTAAATGATGCTGTTTCTGATGAACTTAGCAAAATGTGATGCCTTCAACACTGTGTAAGACTGGGCCTCAACCCACTTTGTGAAGTAGTCTATTGCTACCAGAATGTACTCATGCCCGTTGGATCCCTTCGGGGTGACAGCTCCAATCACATCAATCTCCCAGACTGAAAACAACCATGGCGAAGTCATGTTGTACAGCTTTGACGGCGAAATGTTCATGCGGTTTGCATGAATTTGACATTTGTGGCATCGCCGGACAAAGCTAATACAATCCCCCTCCATGGTGGACCAGTAATAACCTTGTCTAAGGATCTTCTGGGCTAGCATCACCCCGTTCATGTGCGCTCCGCACTCTCCTCCATGGATGGCCTCCATCAGGCGCTTGGATTCTTCAGCATCAACACACAGCTTATGCATCCCGAGATGACCTCTCTTGTACAGTTTACCTCCACAGACGATGAACTGAGCAGCCATTCTTCGAATTGCCCTCTTGTCTTTGGCATTTACCCCTGGTGGATACACTTCCTTCTCCAAGAAGTTCCAGACGTCGTAATACCAGGGATTCTCATCTTGTACTTCATCTATGGCAGCAAGCAACTCGTAGGCCGGCACAAATTTCTGTTCGATGATGATCGGACGCATCCGGACTCCGAAAGGGATGTCTATAATGGAAGATAGAGTTGCTAGTGAATCTGCGAACCTGTTGTTTTCTCTTAACAGATGAGCAAAGTTCAACTTCTCAAAGCGAGGGATTAACACGTCCAAGGTCTAGTGATAAATTCTCATCCTTTCCTCTTTGACTTTCCAATCTCCTTTAGCTTGAGATACAACAAGGTTTGAGTCCCCGATGACGTCCAACCGTTTTGCCCCTAGTTCTAGGGCGGCTTCTAAACCGGCAATACTCGCCTCATATTCTGCCTCATTGTTCGATACTTTGAACCGGAGTTTGAATGCTAAAGGTATACGGGAATTGTCGGGTGCTATCAGCAGCACTCCTATCCCATACTCGTATTGGTTTGACGCTCTGTCAAAGTACATCGTCCAAGTTTCGTCTTCGACATGCAAAATGGCCTCATCTGGGAATAGGTACTCAACTGTTTCATCCCCTTCAACTGGGTGATCGACTAAGAACTCTGCTACTGCTCTCCCTTTTACTGACTTGCGCGTCACGTACTTCAGATTGAATTCGGAAAACAGAAGCAACCAACGAGCTAGCCTACCCGTAAGTGCTGGTTTCTTGAAGAGGTATTTGATGGGATCTAATCTTGAAACCAGTGTTACGGAGTGAGCTAACAAGTAGTGCCACAGCTTCCTAGTAGCCCATACCATGGCCAAACAAGCCTTCTCCAGCGGAGTGTAACGGGTCTCGTACTCCAGAATTTTCTTGCTTAGGTAGTAGATAGCCTTCTCCACCTTGTCATCAGACTCTTGTGCGAGCATGCAGCCCATCGTAGTTTCAGTCACTGAAAGATACAAAATCAATAGTTTCCCCGACTCAAGTGGTGACAACACGGCCGTCCCATTGGAACTTTGTTCCTTTCTTCAGGAGACCAAAGAGTGGTTCACAAGTCAAGGTTAATTTAGAAATAAACCATCTTATGAATTGCACTTTACCCAGAAAGCCTCGCACCTCCTTTTCAGTCCTCAGTGGTGGCATTTCTAAGATGGCCTTGATTTTGGAAGGGTCGACTTCGATGCCCCTTTGTGTGATCAAGAACCCCAGCATCTTCCCTGCTATAACACCGAACGTACATTTTTGAGGATTCAACCGCAGTCGATACTCCCTGATCCGTTGGAAGAATTTCTGCAAGGCGGTGTAGCGGCCCTCTCTTTCTTTGGACTTGACAATCATGTCATCCACGTACACCTCCACCTCTTTATGGATCATGTCATGCAATATTGCGGTTGCAGCCCATTGATACGTAGCCCCAGCGTTCTTCAACCCAAACAGCATTACCCTATAACAATAGGTTCCCCATGGGGTGGTGAAAGTGGTCTTCTCCCGGTCTTCGGGTGCCATCAATATCTGATTGTAGCCTGAAAACCCATCCATGATGAGAGCAACGGATGCCCCGCAGTGAAGTCCACTAACTCATCGATATGCGGCAGAGGAAAGTCGTCCTTCGAACTGGCTTTATTCAAATCCCTAAAGTCCACACATACTCGAATTCTGCCATCCTTCTTCGGCACCGGAACTATGTTGGCCAACCAAGTTGGATATTCGGATACCAGTAGGAACCCTGCGTTAATTTGCTTGGTGACCTTTTCTTTAATCTTGAGAGCCCAATCCGAGCGGATCCTTCTGAGCTTCTGCTTAATAGGTCGGGCCTCTGGGTCAAGAGAGATCCGGTGCTGTACAATCTCAGGATCGATTCCAGGCATGTCTTCGTAGGACCACGCGAAAACATCTTTGAAATCTTTTAACAAAGCGACTAAGCGCTCGCGCTCCTCTGAAGACAACGTGGACCCAATCTGGACCAGCCGTGAGTCCTTCTCAGTACCAACATTAATTTTGATGATTTCAACAACCAAGGATTTTACAAACCTCTCCTGCTCTTGATCAAGCAAATATTGCAAAACCAGAGGAATTTCTTCCTCGTCGTTTTCATCAAAATTTTGAAAATCCTGATTGATGCAATAAATTAAGGGCACAGAAAAGTATTCAAAGGCCACAGTCGCACAATTCTCATTAAGTACTTCCAAGTCGCCTGGTTCCTCTGTTACAATAAACTCAAAGGAAAAATAAAAATATGACCTAGACAGGATTGTGGCATCTGGGTTATCACCCCCAAGAATACCGGACTCAGGCTCAGACAAGCTGGAACCTGATTCCCACTCTACGGGCTCAGTGGAATCAGATTCCGGCTCACTACCTAACCCGGTGCTGCTCAATAAGAATCCTTCCTTGTATTGCCAGACGAGGGAGGGTGCGATGGATGCATCCAAAATGTTTGAAAATGGGCTCACAGCCGTTTCATTCTCGATCATGGACACCGAGAAGTTATCCCCCAAGCACTCATGTACGATCGGAGGATCTGAAAGTAGACAACACAGTGCTACCCCCATTTCAAACTCTGTGTTCTTGGAATCCTCCTCCCTGCATTGCTCAACCTCAGCTGGTGGATCTATCTATTCCTCAGTAACATCATCCCCAGACAATTGCAAATCAAAGAATATCTCAAACCCCGGCAACCGCCGCCTTTCTGCGTTTGGCCATGGCTCTAGGAAGCCGTAGAATGGGAAGTCTTCCCCCTCCCGGACAAAGTGTCCGTTTAAGGTACTCTGGATAGGCCAGTACACCAACTCATAAGGCTTCCCGGCTCGCTTTGCTTTGGCCCTTCCGGCCATCTTCTTGCCTTTCCTCACTCAGTCCTCTTTGGTAGGCAGATAACCTAAACTAAAGGTATGTGGGTTATGCGGCACTTCGGCCAATGCTGCAACGCCTTTGCGGCCATTTTTCCCTAATCCCATTTCGGGAATGTGCTGGAGTTTGTTCATGAGGTACACAGACTGTGCACTGACATATAACCCTTCATCAATAGCCAGTATGTTCTGTACAACCCGAGCCTTGGCTAGGGTAAATCCTGATAAGAACACTCCTCCGCGCCATGTTCGATCTCCAGAACCAGCGTAGATACCTCTGGCAGCGGATGGATTGACGAATTTCCAAAAACCATAGCCACCTCCTTCCTATGGGGGTACTTCAACATCTGATGCAGGGTGGAAGAGACCGCATTTACCTAGTGTAGCCACGGCTGCCCTAGGAGTAGATTGAAGGTCGCGGGAATGTCCAAGACATGAAAGTCAACATCATGTTGTCCTAGACCAACCTGAGTCTACATCTGCACAATCCCCATCACTTCTTTACTAGTATTGTCATATGCCCGAATCACCTGGGCAATGGGTACAAAGTTCGCGGGCTTCAACCCGATTGCATATGTTGTCCTTAACGGGCACACGTTGATGGTAGATCCCGTATCAACAAGAACTACTGGTATCCATTTGTCCTTACACTTCACAGAGATGTAGAGTGGTTTGTTATGGTTTGAGCCCTCAGGCGGCAACTCCTTATCAGTAAAGGTCAATGTCTGGGAAACTCCTCCTGGAAAAACCAATCCTACCAGCTGCTCAGGCGTGGTATCAATCGAAAGTTTAGCCCTGTCTATTGCATAGAGGACGGCCTGTCTGTGTACTCTTGAAGCCATAAGCAGTCCCCAGATGGAGATGTCTGCTTGTATCTTCTTAAGCTATTTCAACACAGCCTCCTCTTTGAGTAACTTTTCTTTCTGTTTCTCCGTCTCCCTGTCCTTTCCGGACACCTCTGGTTGATCCAGGTGTGGGGGCTTGAAGCCCACTCCTGGTCATGTGGTCCACCTCTCCAATATACCAGGTATTATCTGCTTGGTTGTTCCCCCAATCTTCGTCTATGTGGGCAAGACATAGGTCGTCATCTTCCCACCACATGCCATCGGCCATCAACAAGCAGCTATCTGGTTTTGTCACAACTGTTCCTGTGCGAACAGTGCATTCCATTCCCGTGTCCACAACACATTCTGTCCCTACAGGGGCTTTGGCCTTTCTAGCCTTCTCCAGATCTTCGATCTTTTCCTGCTCAAACTGTTTCAGTGCGGCCTGCTGCTCAGCATCTTCCGTAATCAAACTGTTCTGATCTTGAGCAAAATTCTTATCACTGGTGCTCTCCGGCGGTCCCTTCTGATCCTCGGCCATTCCGGTCACTGTTGATGTCCCCATTTTTAACGGTCCTTGCTCTGACTGATATACCTCAAAAATGTCCGGCTCGTCGCTGAGCCATCCGGTAGCTTCCGCTGACCCTTCCAAATCGAACCAGTTGACAATCACGTCCCTTGAATCCTATTCTTCAAAGAATTGCAGATTCGTAATGTCCTCTTCTAGTTCCGCCAGGTCATCTAGCCCTTGATTCGGTCCATCCTCTCGAGCTACACAGATCTCTGCCCCCACTGGCAATTCTACCATTGGCTTAGGCTAATCCGTTGGTGTGATATAACCGCTCGGGTTGTACTCAAAACTCACAGATCCCTCAGGCTCTGAATCCTCATTCTTCTCTATTCCCAAAGTGATCCCTGGTCTATCTTTGGTAGTCACCACCACCGGTTCTGGTTGGGTTTGGGAGATGTCCAACATGCACAAGTCAGTGCTGTCAGGAATGAATACCTCCGGCTTGGGTAGGTGGGAAGGGGTAATATATATGCTCGGGTCATATGGGATGACCGAGGTTTGGATGAGGTTGATGCGTTTGGGAGGTGGAGCTTAGTTATGTGGTGGGAGAGGGTTGGTTGTGACATTCGGATTCTCCGAGGCATAATCACCCTATTGTCTATGAGATCCTGAATCTCATGACGTAATCGAAAGCACTGGTCAGTTTCGTGACCATGCTGTTGGTGATAGGCGCAGTACTTCGTCGGGTTATGGGTAAGGGAAAGTTTTTCTGGTAAGGGCCGCGGCTCTAGGGGCTTCAAGTGCCATTTCTTGATCAAAACCCCCAAAGCCTTGGACAAGGGCATGTATAGTAGGGTGAAGGTTCTTTGGCCTCTGGGCGCATATCTGGTTGTTTGCGAACTACTTCCGGACATACCGGTAAAAGGTGTAGCTACAAGGGTTTTGGGAGGGGTGGTGGTGACCATTCCCACATCTGAAGATCTAGCAGTTGCTGCACTGCTTGTGCCTGCATTCGTACTGCGGTTGAATGCCCTCATGGGCTGCTCTTTTTCATAGTCAATCAGACCTTGTTTCATTGCGTCCTCGATCTGCACCCCAATCTCGTGTAGGTCTGCAAAGGTGGGGAGGGGGAGAACGATCATCTTTTGCATGAGCTTAGGCTGGAGGACTTAGGCTGGAGGTTGCGCACAACCATCTAAATCTGATCTTTGTCAACGGGCCTGATGGTCATCATCAAGGCTTTAGCCCTCCAGCGGGCTACGAAATCGGAGAAGCTCCCTTCGGTTCTTGCCTAGTGGTCTCGAGATCACGAGTTGTGACCTCGATCTTTGTATTGTAGGAATATTGAGCTATGAAGGCCTCAGCCATCTCCTCCCAACTTTTCTTAACAAAGTCCTCTAGTTTGGCATACCAAATGGCCGCTACACCCAACAGGGTCCAGCCAAACAGAGAAATCTTCTGTAATCTGGAAAGGCCCATTGGCCTTAAGATGTCTGAAAACAGCAGCAGGTGCACCATAGGATCTCCAGACCCATCAAAGCGGTCGATGTGCGACATTTTAAACCAGTCTGGCAGCGTCATGGCCGAGTCGGTATATCCATCCTCTATATCTGAAATGGATTTCACACCTTGAGACTTCTTGAAAAGCTTTTCTAGCTTGCTTACTTTTAACGCCGTCAGATCCACTTCGAACTCAAACGGTGAATCCACTAAGTTGGTGGGCGCTTTAGATAGCTAGGGTAGGATTGGGGGCGGAGCTGGCCCCGTTGGAATGTCCGTATTTTCCTGGACATTTGGCGTCTCCCCGAGTATTGGAACTCTTGGTGGGGGAGGAGGTGTGTGCGAAGCAAATGCTTCGGTTTGCCACTGTAGTCTGGCAATTAACTCTGCCTATTGGGTTACTACTTTTACTTGACGCGCAGCCACTTCTGCCTGGTGGGCGGCATCCTACTGCATGGTTTTCATACTTTCCTGGAGCTAACGCATCATCTCTTCCAAGCTTGCCATATTGTCTTGATCTAACTAAACAACCAGTATATCTGACTTTGCAGTAGAAACTGAGACCTCAGCCTGACTGTTCAAGGACTGCTGATCTGACAACCTCTGTACTGATACACTGCGCCTTATTGACCTCCGCCTAGCAACCGAAGGTAAAAAAAGAAACACTGCTTGTCCGTCTATCAGATCCCTGGATCGATTAAGTCTTCGACCTCTAACCCAGAGTGCTCGGGGAATATCTACTTGGTTGGATGCAATTGTGCTAAACTACCTTGCAAAAAGATAAATAAAGCATAATAAATAAACAAACAACCCGAACGTGCAGTAGGCTATGTTATGAACTAGATAAATTAAAGACAACACACAGTTGGCCAGACAACACACAGTCGGTATTTATAAACACACTGTTCTCAAATGCTGTTTACTGTGCCCAAATGGCTGCCCCAAATATGATATCCTTGGATAAAACTAATTCCCAAACATTGATGCCCTCAGGCCTGATACCCAGACTTGCAAACTGATACATGCATTCCTTGTAGAGGCACACTCTAAAAGCACATAACAAGTAAATGAGAGCCAAAACACCCCTATGTTGGGGTAGGATTTCCCTGTCCTATTTTGTCAGGAGCTAGGGTTTCACTACGCACACAGCGGTTTCAAACAACCTATAACCGGGTAAGCAACCTGTCCTAGTTTGGAATAGTCACTATGGATTCCGATATGCACTAGGTCGAATGGTCAAAAAGGATGCCTCGGTAACAACCGAGGTTTGTATTCCCATCATGGCAGAGCCCGTAACCGGTTAACCTTATAGCATACGGCCTCAGGCTAACCGTTCAGGAATAGTAGACGGTGAACACGGTGTCCTAAGCGCACCAATGCAAATGCAATGCAAAGAGACACATAAGTGTAAACAAAATAAGATATCATGAGTTCAAGTCAAGTTCTCTAATCTCCCCAGCAGAGTCGCCAGAAACTATAGATGCGCTCCCGGGAACTCCCCGACATCCGCGCGTGCGACGAGGCGGCGTGAATCTCGCTTTCTTCTCTAAGCTACTACAATTCGGACTCAAATGTCACGGTTCTGAATCTAACCTTACAAATGTGCGATGTAAGACCGATAAATCACCAAAGAGTCCAAATCTGGCAAATCGTTTTGGAAAACTAATTTTTATAAAGAAGTGCCAAACATGGACTGCTTTGCCAGATACAGAGTCGCCACCTAAATATTTTATTTTGGGGGAATTTAGGAAGCCCTGACTCGTGCCTAAAGCCACGTGTCCGTCATCACCAAAGTTGCCTCGGCTCGGGAACTTGGGTACGAGAGGGGAAGGTCATGTAATGAGCACCCCCGCTCGCCCGATCAAAGATTGGCCTATACTAAACATGATATCTAGTTTTTGAAAACACATGCGTTCTTATTCCGGTTAATTAGCTAGAATTACTATGTGATGCGCATGGCAAACAAGTATAGACTAGATCGCCTAATTTGGAACAAAACATTGCATATCCGTTTGTTTGGAAATGGTTTGAAGTTTGCTACTCGCAAGTAGGCTAAATCGAGGATTTCAATGAATTATTCCAATTCAAGCAATCCAACCTTCACCCACAGGTATTCAGGCAGTTTTAGCAAATAAGCAATTAGCCTCATGGAAAGCATGCTTTTATGGTGATCGATAACACACATGCAGTATGCTAAAGCGTAAACACTCACAGTGTACTCCGAGCCAAAATAAAGAACTAGTTAGAAATCATGCATGATCCTAGTTCATGTTAAGATGGCTAATGCAACACATACGAGAATACAATTAAGATAGGCTCGGCTACCTAGAATGTCATGTGACATGCAACAATTCGATACATGTATTCAAATAGGAATTGAAATACAATGCAGTTAGTATGATGCGCCGAGCCCGGTGCATGCAATACAGATGAATGGATGCACGCATGCAAGCATAAGGTATGCCAATTGAAAATATGCCCTAAAACTAACCATCGTAAGCGGTTAAGTAAAAGGGAGAAAGAAATGGGGGTTGGAAGACATGCATCACACACACGCACGCTTATTACAACAATACGCCCTCTCGACGGAGGGACCGAATAAAAAGCTAACTAGCTAGTCTAAGCTAATTAAACTAATTATTACTTCACAAATTAATTAACTAATCCTAGTTAACTAATTATTACAAAACAAATTGAAATAGCTAAACGCATTAACTATTAAAGTACAAAACAAAGCAAAAGCTACCTATCTAAGTATGACAGCTAAGGAAAGCAGTAAATCAGGAGCCTCAGAAGGAGAGGAATGCATGCATGCCCGGTCGCCTCGTTCGGAAATCCAATGCGATGCCCCAATATGCCTCTGTTCTCAATTGTTCTCAGAACATTGCACAAAGCTCCAGAAAGCTGAAACTCCACCTTGTGGACCTATGGAAGGGTGGTCGACCAGTTGTTGGTGTCTGCAGCCATGGCCAACCACCTATCTTTGTTGAAAGCTAGAAAAAGTGGTCAGCCAGCTAGTTTTTTTGGCTGGCCGACCGGTTGTTGCTGCTGAACTGCAATTTGCTGCAACAGAGAGAAAGAAAGGGCATGGCAATGTATTTGCAAGATATGTGTGCACAACCACCCTCCCTATCATGTAATGAACTCAAAGGAGTGTAGTTCTCGACCCTCGGGCCACCAATCGCGCATTTCAATGCGTAATGGCCGAGAGGCGAAGTTGCACAATTCAATATGAAAATTAATGTACAAGTAAACACATAAGACCTAAAACTCTATCATGTGTGATCAAAAGCGTCGGCGACCGGGAATTAAGGCATGTTTCATCACTTTAAGTATGAAACGTCCCTCGTTTCTCATGTTTGGACTAACACCTATTCCAAACACAATGCAACACATAACATGGCATACACAATGCGACTCGAGCATGCAAACATGCAATATGACTTAAGCATGCAAACATGCAATGCAACATGAACAACCTAACAAGGCTAATGGCATGCAAACAATGCTAATGCATGCATGCACAATGCAATGCTACAAGGGCAACTTAGCAATGTTAGGAACATGCATACTCAATGCAAAGAAACAACTTGGCATACACAATGCAAATAACCACATGGCATGCACAATGCAATGTAAGATGGCATACTTAATGCAATGAACAATAAGCATGCGAACAACATATAAACAAGCATGCTAAATGGACTTAAACCAAAAGGGGGTAGACCTTAGTCATGCCCAAACCAGTGGCCATTGGTGATAAAATTAAGGCACATGGAGCATATACAAGCATGCACATGCAATGGCCCATCAAAGAGGCCTAAGAGCACAACTCTCAAGAGTGCTCAAAGAGTGACAAATGTGCAAGTGTGACAACACTAAGTGCACTAAAATTAGACAAGAAATGATGCCAAATCACTTAAACAATGCAAGTAAAGCATGCTAGGGTCCTAAAGCATGAAAGCTGGTAAAGAGGACTACAAAGAAGGCATGCAATACATGGCAAATAAGCATGAACTAATCATGGATAGAGCTCAAGTGGGTCAAAACAAAGACCTAAACATGCTAGATGAGGACTCAAAGACCTAGGCATACAAGCATACAAGCTAAGCCAAAAACTAGGCAACAATGCACAACACTCAAAGACACTTAAAGAGTGAATGAAGTGAGAACATGGCAATGCTAAAAGCTCTAAAATGTCATGTTAGATGATGCCAAATCATGTACACAACACAAATGAAGCATGCAACGGTGCTCAAAGCTTGAAGCAAGCAAAAGCACTTGTACTACAAGTATGAAAAACATGAAGCATGTGATCAAGGCAACCCAAAACAGTCCTAGAACATGTTAAAATAGGTCTAAAACATGCATGGAAGGAAGCCAAAATAAGCTAGCATGAAAGGCATAAGGCATGATGTATACAAGGCAAATAAGGTAGATTACACTACACCTATTAAGACTAAGCATGGGATGACTTAACCAACAAAATTCAGAGTTATATCATGGCATAATAACCCCAAAAACTCATTGAAATGATGGCTCGCAAGCTAAGGCATGAAAGCAAACACATTGACTCATGTTAAGTCATAAAGGCCCTCTAACGCATTGAATGAGTGATAAATGCAAGTGCATGAGCATGAAACATGGACATAATAAATGATGCCAAATCATTCAAATAGTCCAAGTAAAACATGCTAATGGGCTTGACACACAAAGCTAACAAGCTAGATTGAACCATAGCTATACAAAGCAAGTCATGCATGGCCAAAACAACCAAAATTAGGGCTAAAGCATGCTAAAACATGGACAAAAGCTTCATGAAGTTAAGCCAAAAGCATGCTAGAATGACATGTTACAACATGATGCATGTTAGGCTGTTTCATGGAATTACACTACAAGTGTATGGAGCATGCAAAGGCTAACCAAACCAAACCCTAACAAAGGTATGACATGGCAAAACATCACCAAAAACATGCTGAAATGGACTCAACATAAGCTAGAATGGCATGCTATTTCATGAAGCATACAAAGCTAGTGTGTGTGATTTACACTACAAGTGTATAAGGCATGCACGGAATGATCAAACCAAGTCAAAACAGATCTGAGGCATGCCGAAATAGCCCCAAATACATGCTAAGAACAAGCTAACACAAGCTTATTAAACATGCTCAAACATGAGGCATTCAAGACAAGTATTGAAAATACAAGGAGAGGGGATGACCCTCTCCTTTTTGGGACCTTAAAACACCGTCCCCATCGGATTTCAGTGGTGAGAAGGCCAAAACAAGGTGATCCCAAAGCTTAAAAAGAAGGCACAAGAACAAGGCCAAACAAGGCCTAAGAGGGGGTAAACAACCCCAAACACAAAAGTGACCTTAAACAAAGATCTAAAGCACACAAAAGCAGAACTTTTTGCAATAGGAAACTAAGCTCAAAAGGGCTCAAAAGCTTAAGCAAAAATGGGGGTTTTAAGGGTTAAAGACTCACCCTTGATGAACTTCTTCCAAGCTACAACTCCAGTAGGTTTTTCAAGCTCAAACCAACCCAAGAACACCAAAACCAGCTCCTAATCACCTCAGTAGCAAAAAGATGGTGTTTGAGTGTGTGTTTGTGTGTTAAAGTAAGACAAAATGACACTTTGAACACAAAACAAGAGCAAAATGAAGAAGTATAGATACAAAACTATATGTATCACTCCAGCCCCATTTTTTCTGAACGTAGAGGAGGGAGGAGATGGTTCTCTCTTATAGAGAACCAAAAACAAAGCTTCTTGGAGAAGCTAAGGTTCAAGGCACTCCCTCCATACACGTGTATGTAGGATAGCTTCAGTGCCCTCCAACTGTGCCAGTTGGAGGAAAATATCTCCAAAAAGGTGGCAAAAAGCAGCCGACCACTTGAAGTGGTCGGCCAACTACATCAAGTGGTCGGCCGACCACCACAAGTGGTCTCCCAAGACAACAAGTGGTCAGCCATGGTGGGAGATGATCAACACACTGAAAACAAGCCAAGGGTGGGGTGGTCGACTAGAAAAGATGGCTCAAAGACTTAGGAGACCAGTTGTCAGATCAGAAAACTGGCTGGCGGGAAGAAAAGTGGTCTCCAAGGAAAAAAACTGGTCTCCCACCCTTGCACCACCTTCCAAACAAGGAAAATAAGGTTTGTACCAAAAACAAACCAAAGCGGATGCAAGACGAAAGTTCGGGAGGCAAAGCGCATAGTCGGGAGCCTCGAAAACTAGCTGACAAGCACCAAAAGTGGTTAACGACCACAAAAGTGGTCTCCCGAACCATAGTGGCCCTCTAGGCCAAGGAAACAAGGTGTGGTTCAAAAACCACGCCAAACGGAGAACGTTAAGCAGTCCCGAGACAAGGCACGCGGCTGGAGGCTCCGAAAATCGAAAACTAGGCTCCAAACGGGAAAAGTGGTCTAAGACCATGAAAAGTGGTCTACGACTAGAAAGAGATAGTCTACAAGACCTTTCCCTCCCTCAGGGAAGAGAAACAGGGCCTGGTCTGCAAACTGAGCCGAAGCACAAAGAGTTAAGAGGCCCGGGGGCAAGGCACTCGGCCAAAACTCCGGAAACTCGAAATGAGCATAACATGCACTATCACCGAGCACTCAATCGATGACGTCTGAGTCTTAAGGTCGGTCAAAAATAGGGTGTCTGCAGTGAACAAGGATAGGACAATCATTTTCTGCAACAGTTTCCCGTGCAGACTACGGACTACCATTCTTATCTGATCTTTCTCTAAAGGTCATATAGTCATCATTGAAGCTTTGGCCCTCTAACTCGTCACAAATTCTAAAAAGCCTTCCTTTGGCTCCTGGCACGTTGCTTCGAGATCATGGGTTGTGACCTCGATTTGGATGTTGTAGGAGTACTGTGCAATAAAGGCCTCAGCCATTTCCTCCAAACTCTACTTTACAGATTCCTCCAACTTCGCATATCAAGTAGCTATTACTCTTAGCAGGGTCCAACCAAAGAGAGAGAGCTTCTGCAATCTTGTCAGGCCCATTAGCCGCAGGATGTCTGAAAAAAATCGAAAATGAACCATAGGGTCCCCGGAACCATCGAATCTATCGATATACAGCATTTTGAACCGGTCTGGCAATATCACTGCAGAGTCGGTATACCCGTCTTCTATGTCGGGGATAGAATTTACACCCTATGCTCTCTTGAAGAGCTTCTCTAGTTTGTTAACCTTAAGCACAATCGGGTCAACCTCAAATTCAAATGGAGCCTCGGTCTAATACACAAGTGCTTTGGAGGCTTGTGGTGGGATCGGCTCTGCCGGATTACCTTTATTCTCAACATAGGCAATGGCTCCAGGTGCTGGGATACCTGTAGGAGGTGCATGAGATGCAGAAGTAGCTGCCGACTATGGCTGTTGTTGTTCCAGCCTGTTTATTACCTCAGCCTGCCGTGCTGTAACCTTAGCATGACGAGCAGACTGCATGGTTTCAACTGTTTGCTAAAGGTGGTGGATCGGGTCCTTTATGCTGCCTAGGGGATATTATGCCATCGGAATGGGTGAATGATCTCGTACTGGACTAGATGTAGAAGACTGAGCCTGACTAGATGTAGGTGAAATAAGGGGTGACTACTGTAGAAATCCAATCGGTGAACTCTACCTAACTCTCATCTGTCTAGTAACCGGCGGGAGCGAAGTAAACACGGGCTGTCTCCTAACAAGATCTTTGGCTCTATAAAGCCTTCTGACATGAGTTCAGAGCGCTTGGGGGATATCCGAACTGTCCAAAGCTATGGTGTTATACTACCTAGCAAAAAGAAATAAAGCAAAAAGAAAGCAGTAATCAGAAACCACACAGTACCTCAGCTCGGATGTTAACAACACACAGATGTAATCAAAGTTGTAGGACTGTACTCAACACTGAATTCTGTCCCCAAAACTGATACCCAACTTGCAACTGATACACATGTTCCTGTATAGTTTCACTGTAAAGCACATACCAGTTAAGTGAGAGCCAAAACACCCTTATGAGGGGGTAGGGTTACCCTGTCGTAGTTTCGTCAGGAGCTAGGGTTCACTATTCAAACAATGCGGTTTTACGCAATCCTGCATTTGAGTAAGCATCCTGTCCTAGTTTGGAATAGTCTCTATGGCTTCCGATATTCAACTAGGCCAAATGGTCACGCAATCCTACATTCGAGTAAGCAATCTGCCTCATGGCAAACATGCTAAACATGGCAACATCAACACTCATGCAATTATACTGAAGTGAGTAAAGGCTCACCTAGTACTCCAAACCAAAATAAACAAAAGAGTTAGAAAAATGCATGATCATAACTATGTAATATGACTAATGCAACACATTCGATATGAAATTACTAGGCTCGGCTACTAATATGGCATATGAAACAATTTGATAACATGTGATCTGAGCACGTATTCAAAGAAGTATTAAAATGACAATGCAGTTAGAATGATGAACCGAGCCTCAGTGCATGCAATACAAATGAATGCAAGCATGGAGAATGCTAAACAAAACTTGATGTCCCTAAACTAACCATCGTAAATAGTTAAATAAAAGGGAGAAAGACGTGGGGTTAGAAAACATACACATTATTACATTACGCTCTCACGTAGGAGAGCCTGAATGAATAAACTAAGCTAATTAGAGCTAAGCTAATTAAACTAATTATTACAAAACAAATGAAACTAGTTAAACTACTTAACTAATTATTACAATACTTGAATTAATTAACTATTCTAGTTAACTAACTAATTAAATAATTACAACGTAAGTGCAATTAAAATAAGTAATTAAACTAAACAACTAACTACTACTCAGTTTCCACCTGAAAAGACCACTGTTTTACTTTTGAATGCCTCTGTTTGCATAAAGAACACACACTATTGCCCACTTCCAGAACACCTCTGCTCCACTTTACCAACACACTGCTCAATTTTGCATCAGTGGCCGGCCAGCCAGTGATGAAGGTTACCAGCCACCAATGATGGCTGGCCAGCCATCTACCGGTCACCTACCGGCCACTGATACACATGTTCATCTTGCTGCAACAGAGAACAAACAGAGCATATACATGGTATTTCAAGGGTTTGTTTGCACCAATTACCCCTCATTTTCATGAACAAATCAAAAAAGTAGCAAGTTCGGTTCACAAACCATCAATGGATGTAATTTCATTGCATGATGGCTTATGAAACCAAGTGTGCAAGTTCAATAAATGCAAAACAAGACACAAACCTTCTCCCTTTCATGAATGATCAAGGGAAGTGGTGAACTTGGGAACTTTAATCATTTCATCACTAGTAAGTTTGAAATGACCCAAGTTCCATGTGTTCAATTAACGTCCGATTGAATACAACCAAACTATTATCTTGCTCACTTTTACTTCCAAGTTTTAATTACTCCATTTTAGTTACCTTTCCATCCTTTAATCCATTAAGTCCAAAGGGTGAGATTAAGTCCTCTAAATGGAAAGAAGGCTCAAACTAAAAGTTATTTTAGGCATGAAAGAGGCATTACACCGTTGGTAATGAACCCCCTATGGGATTAAACCATTAAGCATGACATCTCAATCTCATGCTTTCAACAAACAAGTAGTTTGAACCACTTTCAAAGCAAAATAAAAAGCCAAGAAAGAAGAGAGGTTGTAGAGATTATTAGTACTGAAAATGACTGAGAAAAACATAAATAAATGCTATCAACTCAAACAAGATGGTGTTTAAGGCCTAGAACACCAAGCTTGTGAGGACAATTACACTATGAGCATGCAAAGCAAAACTCAAATGCAACCAACGACTCAAAATAGTGCTAAAACAATTCAAAATAAGTCCTAAAACATGCTGGAATTTATCTAACAAAAATTAGATTAATATGCTAAAACGTGATATAAGCTAAGCTAGTAAACAAGACACAAGGAGGAGAGGCTAACCCCCCCAATTTTGGACTTCAAAACATGATTTTGGCCACTGAAAAAACTTTGAAAATCAGTGTTTAAAAACTTTGAAAAAGATAGTGAAAGGGTGGGAAATACAAGGGCAAAGGCCTCCAAAACAAGGTACAAAGAAGAGTGAACCACCCTCTAACCTTTAATGGCCTCAAACCCAAGCTCCAGCCTAAAAAACACAGAGTTTTGACAGCCCAAAACAATGAAAAAACGGTAGGAATAATAGCAAATAAAACAAAGCTACAAGTAAAGCCTTATACCTTTTGAAGAGAAAAGCAATTCCAAGCAACAAAACCAAGTAAACACACCCTCCAGAGCTCAAACCAAGGTCAAGAGTACCTCAGCTCAAAGATGAGAAGATTTGGTTAAGGGTGTATCGGCAAAGGTTGAGGAATTGTAGGCTAAAGTGTAGGAATTTGGTAGAGAGAGAGGAAATTTTTTATCTCAAAATTTTCTAACCTTAAAACATGAGAGAGGGGGCTTCTATATATAGAAAACATGAAATTCCCTCAAGGAGATCCAGCCCTACACATGGGGATAGATGCATGCATCTGTGCAAACAGCTGGCACAACTAGCATAAAATATCTGCAAAATACACCGGTGGACGGCCAGCCATCACTGGTGGCCGACAAGCCACATCAGAGGCCGACAACCCAAAAGTGATGACCGGCAGCCCAAAAGGGGTGGCCAGCAGGCCACCAAAGGCTGCATGTTGGAAAAGCTAGGCTTGGTCCAAAACTAGGACAACAAAGGTGCAGGGTTTAAAAGGCTCAAAGTTGTGGCATTTCCCTGAGGACTTCGAGCACTTGGCAAACATATAAACTCATCATCGGGTATGCATGCAATGATGTCCAAGTCGTAAGGGCCGTCAAAAATGGGGTGTCCACACTTACATCTTTCCAAGTCACTGCATGGTTACAACAAAATGAGTTTAGCTCAATACAATTAAGCCCTTGACTATATAAAAAAAAAAATACAATCAAAATGAAGCTCTTGCTCTGAATCTCCCCAAACTACTATCTTGGCGGAGACATATCTCCAACACTTGAAAATGGTTTTTCCCAAGTATGGTGAGCCAAAGCCCAGTAGAAACAATCTAACACAATATATGAATCTTAACAAAGATATAAATATGATGTGCATATACAATGCCCGTGACAAAATTATTTACAACTTTTTTGCAAACCATGTCATGCCAAATTTTATATCACAATTCATGCTATCTTAATCTCCTTTTTATCCCAATTCATTTTATCTCAATTCACAAGTTATTTCTATTTATTACAAACAACCAAACTGAGGATACAACTCAAAGGTTCTCAAATTAATATAGTCATCACACAAGCACTTCCATTTGCCATTTTACGAAAATTTCGTTCGCAGGATCGGCACCCATGTATACACAACGTTTTCGAGACTTTCACCCTAAACACACAGGCCAACTTAATTCAACGGAGTCTGTAGCTCGACTTTTTCGCGCCCCCTTTCGGAAGGTCAAAATATAGCCCTACAGTTCGGACTCCCGTGGTTCTGAATCTAATCTCACAAGTGCAATGTGAAATTGATAAACACCAAAGAGTCCAAGTCCGACAAATCTTTTGGAAAATCGATTTTTGAATCAAATTGCCAAAAATAGATTGCTTTGCCAGATATAGAGTCACCACCAAAATATTTTATTTTAGAGAAATTTAGAAAACCCATGACTCGTGCCAAAGGTCACGTGTTCGTCATCACCAAGATTGTCTAGGCTCGGGAACTTAGGTACAAGAGGGGAAGGTCATGAATTGAGCACCCCCGCTCGCCTAATCAAAGATCAGCCTCTACTAATCATGATATGATTCTTATTAACATTATATACTCTTGATTTCGGTTATCAAAGATCGGCCTCTACAAATTATGTGCACAAGCAAGTATAGACTAGTTTGCCCAAATTGGAACATTTCAAGTCATGTTTGTTTTGAAAGTTGTTTCGAAATATGTACCACTTGAAAAAGTGAAACATATAAACATTACTCAAATTATTCCAATTCAAGCAACTAGCCTTCATCCACAGGCATTCAAGCAGTTTAGTACTTAAGCAATTAGCCTCATGGCAAGCACGCTAGACATGGCAACATCAACATTTATGCAAGATGCTAAAGCGAGTAAAAACTCACCTAGTGCTCCAAGCCAAAATAAACAAAAGAGTTAGAAAAATGCATGATTCCTAACTTATGCAATATGACTAATGCAACACATGCGATATGCAATTACTAGGCTAGGCTACTAATATGGCATATGAGGCAATTTAAATAGCATGCAGTCTAAGCACGTATTCAAAGAAGTATTGAACTAACAATGCAGTTAGAATGATGAACCGAGCCTCGGTGCATACAATACAAATAGATGCAAACATGAAATATGCTAAACAAAACATGATGTCCCTAAACTAACCATCATAAGCTAGTAAATAAAAGGGAGAAAGACGTGGGATTGGAAGACATACACATTATTACATTACGCTCTCACGAAGGAGAGTCCGAATGAACTAACCAGCTAACTAATTAAGCTAAGCTACTTATTACAACACAAATTGAAATTAACTAAACTACTTAACTAATTATTACAACAAATTAAACTAATTAACTAGCTACACTAGCTAACTAATTGTTACTAACCAAATTAATTAACTATTCTAGCTAATTAATTATAATTACAACACAATACGAATTAGCTATTCTAACTAATTACAAAAGCCACTAGTTAAGCATAACATTAATCTATTACAACACGGATCCCAAGGATCGATAAGGAACTCATGTATGAACACGGTTTCCCCCTGAAAAGCCATTGTTTTGTTGCTGCATGCCTCTGTTGCTCAGTAGGACACTTGCACTGATTTCCACTTCTAGACCAACTCTGTTCTGTCTCAGAAGGACACTGCTGAATTTGCACTGGTGGTCAACAGGGGGTCGGTCGGCCACTAATGGTGGCCCGTCGGCTACTGATGATGGCCTATCGGCCACTGTTGACTGGACTTCCTTGCTGCAACAGAGAGCAAACAGAGAAGGACAGTGTATTTCTCAAGGGTTTGTTTGCACAATTCATCTCCATTTTCATGAACAAATCAAAGGGAGACAAACCTAGGTCTACAAACCATCAACTCAAGCAATTTCATTGCATGATGGCTCATGAACCAAAGTGTGCAAGTTTAATCAGTGCACAAACAAGACTAAAAACCTTCACCCTATCATGCATGATCAAGGGCAATGATGACCTTAGAAAAATTAGCACATTTCATCACTTTGAGTATGAAATGCCCCAATTTTCCTTGTGTTCAAATTAACTTCTGATTTGAACACACCGAAACACAATCAAATTCTTATCTTTGCACAATTTTAGTTTCAACTTTTAGTTAATCATTTTAATTACCCTTCCATTCCTTAACCAATTAAGTCCATTGGTGAATTAAGTCCTCTAAAAGAGAAGGAAGTGTCAAACAAGGGGTAGTTTAAGGCAAGAGAAAGGTATCATGTCGTTGATAATGAACCCCCAAAAGAGGATTAAACCATCAAGCATGGACCTTAATCTCAAGCTTAAACAATCCTAGGTTGAAACAACCCTCAAAGCAAACAAAGAGTCAAGAAATGAGGGAGGTTGCAAAGATTATGCTTGCTGAAAATAAGTGAGAAAAGCACTAAAACAATGCAATCAACTCAAACAAGTGGTGTCTAAAGGCCTAAAACACCCAGCTTTTGAGGACACTTACACTAGAAGCATGCAAAACAAGACTCAAATGCAACAACTAGCCAAACAAAGGCAAAACAGCACAAAACAGAGGTTAAAACATGCTAAAATTAAGCTAAAAAAGTCTAGATTAACATGCTAAAACATGGCACAAACTAGGCTAGTAAGCAAGACACAAAGAGGGGAGGCTATCCCCTCCAAATTTGGACTTCAAAACATGATTTTAGCCACTAAAATAATTCTGAAATTCATGTTCAAAAGCCCAAAAAAAGATGGTTTGAAAGTGGGAAACAAAGGTGGAAAGGCCTTACAAACAAGGAAGAAAGAAGGGTGAACCACCCCCTACCTTTTCATGGCCTCTAACCACCAATTTCAGCCCACAAAAATAGAGTTTTTATAGCCCAAAAACTACCCAAAATTAGTGGGAAAAATATAGAAAAACAAGTATGCAAAGTAAGGTAAAAGGGGAAGTGTTATACCTCTTGAAGTAAAGATCAATTCTAGGCAACAATTCAAGCCAAAACCAACTTCAAGAGCTCCAAGAAGGCCTCAAGGAACCTCAACTCAAAGACGAACAACTTTGGTTAAGGAGGTGTAGGCAAAAGTGTAGTGTATGTAGGTTAATGTGCACAAATTTGCAAGAGAGAGAGAAATGTAGAGAGAGAGAGAGAGATTTGCTCCAAAAAATTCTAACCCTCCTCAAATGTTTCTAACCTTAAAACCAAGAGAGAATGTCAAGTATATATAGAAAATATGAGCCTTAGGTCGAAAATATCTATACAGGGATAGTTGAAGCATTTGGAAAACAGCTAGCAAAAATGTCTGGTCTTTACACTAGTGGCTGACCTGCCAAAAGTGGTGGCCAACCGGCCACAAATGGTGGCTGGTCATCCACAAATGGTGGTTTTCGGCCACAACAAAAACTGTTTCCAAGCCTGACTTCAAATAGGCATATCTTCTTCATCCGAACACCTTTTCATTTCATTCTTGAGTCTAAATTAAAGCCCCGGAAGTCTAGTTTCCAATAGTGAAAGCCTCGCATCTAAATTCTAAGTTTTCAAAGAGATATTCCTATTTTAGTGAAGGCTTCTCAATTTTGGTCTTAATCGAATTAATGCCTAACTTCAAACAGCCATATCTCCCTCATCCGAACTCGGCTTTAGGAGATTCTTGAGTGTAAATGAAGCTTCAGAAGTCCTCTTTCCAATGGTGGTGGCCTTATAATTAAATTTCAAGTGTACAAAAGGATAGGCCTGATTTAGTGAGGCTGCCCAGTTCTCTTTTAACGATTTCAAGCTCAACTTCTCCCCAATTAGTTTTCTTCCCTCTCCTCCTATTTTCTTCAACACCAAACCTCTAAATAAAATGTTTTAAAGATTTTTTCAAAGAGTTCACCTCTCTTTCATTTATTTCCACTTTGCCCTTGCTCGGTTTACCGAAAAGTGCAATTTTTAACGAAATGCGAGCCTTGAAACATCGTATAAACATTTTCAAAAATATTTTAAAAGAGAGGATTTTAAGGTTTAAAATAGTTTTGGTCCAAAATGGGGTCTAAGGTTGGGATTTAAAGTTCTTCTTGCTAAAGAAATCGAACATTTGCATAGCACAACTTTCATCATCAAGTGATCAACCTGAGGCACCCAAGTCTTAAAGGCGGTCAAAAATAGGGTGTCTATAGAGTCTGTCCCATTTCTTCACTCAAACATGGAGTACATTCCCTTTCTGCTCCCAAACATCACACATATACAATGTATTAAAACACAGTCATGTTTAATGACAACCAATCAGAGATTAGTTTCAATTCACTTAATTCTCATGCAATTTCTACAACCATCGTGGCTATCCTCCACTGACAGCCCGAAACAGATATACAATCTCTAAAACATATAAATTTTCTAAATTTCCATAAGTGAGAGGTACTACATATCCAACTCCACCATTTATATAAACACTCATTCAATTTCATTTTTTCAATACCAATTTCATTATTTATACAAAATAATTATTTAAGAAGTTTTAGAGCAAAACCCCCTTTTCTTCCACAATCCATCCCGGGTATCAAAATCAACAAACTTATCATAACACAACCTCATCTCTATTCCCATAACTATTTTTAATACATCCATTTGAAAATCCCTCTTTTGATTTTAAACCAAAACCCTAGATTTGTTCGAAATCATTCCAAGTTCCAATATTCTTTACACATCAACAAATAATTAAGTTAAAACTCATAAAAGAGTATAGAAAGTCCCTACCTCAGGTTTAGAAGTCGAGAGAGACAATGGAGACACTTCAAACACACCGAAATCCAACTCTATTCGGATGAGAATGTAGCCCTTGAGATGCTCCATTTTTTTATCAAATGGAGTAGGGTGAAGAAACCAATAAATCTAGATGAAAAAGTAGAGAGAGAGAGAGTATGTGCGTGTGTGAGTTTTAGAGAGAAGAGCTCTAGATTTAGGGTTTTGAGGGAAAAGGTTATGAAAAAGTGATGAAAAAGGATGCTGCTGCGATCTGATATACGCACAGTCCGCTCGAGCGCAAGAAGTGACGCTCGAGCATCAGACACAATAAGTTGTTCCACTCGAGCGCAAGAAATGAAGTTCAAGCACAGAATACACACTTCTAGTAGTTTTACAGAGAATAGACCATTGCTCAAGCACAAGAATTGAAGCTCGAGCACACGACTGCTCGAGCGCAGGAAACACCACTTGAGCGTAGAATACACCCTCCCAGTAGTTTTGCAGACCTGTAAAAGTACTGAGAGTTCACAAATCCCGCTCGAGCGCAAGAAGAGCCACTCAAGCGCAAGTGTAAAATTCTAGACAACAAGAGTTTGAAAACCAAGCTATCAACCTGTTCCAAACGCAACCAAAATAATCCAACAGCCAAACTCAACAAGGGGAAAAAGTAAGACAAGGATAATAATACGGAACCATGAAACCTGAGTCCAGAATACAAAGTGGGTCAAGTCTAAACCAGAATTGCTATATTTGGAGTTAAAATTATTAGTTGAAAAGCATAATTCGTGTCCATGTTTCCTAGATTCATTCCATACACACAACTTCTCAATCACCTCCTCATACAAAAAGAAAAAGCTGTTCATGCTTATGTTATAAAACTTTTAGGTTCTTTACATACATGCACTACTACATCACTTCATAAAAATAAATAAATAAATAAAAGAACCATCCATTCAAAATCATGGGTGGTGCATGTACAGCAAAAGTATGTTAGTTTGAAGCTAATTATCATGTTAGATTAGTCTTGATCAGCTATCTCCTCCATTGAGGATCATGAATGCTCTGGATTTGACAAAAATAAAATAAAATGAGAATATATTGGAGATGTATGAATATGGAAACAAAGAATTTTGTTGTGGGAGGTATATAACACATGGAGCTCCTAATTTTATGAATGTTTAACTAAAATCTAAAAAAAAAAAAAATCAATGCAGCGATGGCCTCCAATAGTGCCTAGAAATTACTAGGGAATCAAGCTAGAATTCTCTACTTCTCAACTTTCATACAAATAACCCAACCTTTGTGTGAACTATATATAATTGAACAAATCTTAGAAGGAATTATAGTTTGTTTTTTTTGACAAAGCAAAAATTCTACAATCAATGGGTATGAATTTTCTTTGTTGTCCTCTACTTACTCAACAATCAAACAAACTAATTCCCAAACAAATCTAAATCCAAACTTAACTAGAATAAAAAAACCCAAATTAGATTAACAAATTAAACAAAAAATGTAAGTACCTCAAAAGCTTGCTGTTTTTCAGTGATAAATTAGAGAAGCTCTCTAGGCGAGTCCAAAGTGATTGGCTGTTTCACATCTTCTTCAACGTGTTTTGGCACTGTACAGGAGAAGAACGAGTAGAGAGAGAGAGAAGAAAAAAAACTAAGGCTAGGGAATTGGGGAAGTCAGAAGAACTAGGGAGGGTCGTTGATCGCCAGAAACACTGAATCAAAGGGATGGAGATTGAGCCATGAAAATGCAAAGAACATGAGGTAGGGACGAAATGTGAAACGAGAAAATAAAAAAGAGAGTTTTGCTTGACCGGTTATAACCGGTTGCCATTTTATTTTTGGATGGTCAAGATCCCAGATTCTTATTTCTTATTTAAAGGCTCAAAATCGTTTTTATGTATGGCACGCAAATACCACTTTTAAGTTAATTTTTTGGCTTTTTGGGTATTTTAGTTTGGGAATAATGTTTGTTTGGTTTGATTTTTTTTTTTTTTTTACTTTTATAAGAAAAAAGTAAAATGATTATAATTTGAATGTGACATTTTGTCTTATTGACTTAGCCCTGATTTGGGAATTGTTTTGGGGCTACGGTAGACACATATGAACAAAAGAGACTACGAAATCACAAACTACCAAAACACTATCGCGTGAGTTTTGAGCCACGTGAGTTGGAATGCAAAATTACCAAACTGCCCCATTGCAAAATTTGTAATTAATTGGAGGTGTTTTTGGAGTTGGCGAGTGGAGGGCAATTTTATCATTTGACTTTTGGGAACATCATTTCCAAAGCCAAAAATCCAAACTAGAAAACCAAACAAACAAAAAAGTCTTAGGCTAAAAAAGTCAAAAAAAATACTAAAAAACTAACTAAAAAATCATTGCCAAACAAAGCCTAGTCTATTTTGTCATTTAGCCAAAAAGTCAATTGTCAAACGAAGCTGAGAGTCAAAAAATTAAGGGTAAATTATAAACATACCTTTTGAGATTTGTTTAAAATACGATTTGTCTCATATGATTTTAGAAATTATATATCGGCCTTTGAAGTTTTTAATTACATAATAAATTGCCCCATTTTATTAATAAAGTCAATTAAAAATTTTTAATATTGTCAAAAATTTATTTCAATTAACAATTTAGGTAATTTTATCATTGTATAGGAGAGTAGTTAGAAATTTAATTTTTTCAGTTATTTCTATTAAATAAAAAATTCTGACAATGGAGCATTTGTAATTTTTCTAATCACAATGGATAATTCGTATTTTAAGCAAACCTCAAATGATGTATTTATAATTTATTCAAAAATAAATCTTTTAGTGATGTGCAGGGCTCTTGGCCAACGGGTAAGCCTGGTTAGTTCTCTTTTTGTTTTGATCATCCTGTTTATTTTGTTAGACTTGTCAAATAAATTGTCAATAAAAAAAATTAAGTTAATTGAGTATTGATTATCTTTTGTTTTTTTTATTAAAACGGGGCCAAATGCCCAAAACAAACTACACAATAGAGCGAGGGGTTCCCATCCCCTGATAATCCCTATTCAAGAGAGGAACAATGGAACTTGGAGCTTGTCAAAGGATTTGTTGACAAAGGTTCAAACTATAGGACAATCTTCACTGTATTTAAATAGATTAAATACTGTTGTGTACTAAACAACAACCAGAATATGAAGAAATAAAGAAAATGAGAGAATTTGTTTGATTACAAAAATCAAACTCAAAATACAAAAAAATAAATAATAAAAACAGATTTTATTTTGTTACAAAAACAAAATTAAAATCTGATTTAAATAAATAAAACAGAATAATAAATTAAACAACTTACTTGATTAATTTCTTTAAATAATTATCTGATCAAGTCCAATGTTTGGCACTGTGTCCTTAAGACAGATTCGTCCTCTCCATGGTACTTTCAGAATTTGGACGTCTATTTCCCAAGATAAAATGATCTACTATAAACAATAACAGCACTACAAATTGTTTGCCTAACGAACACACTAAGTATTTATACTCTCTCTAACAAGAAAATAATGTAGCAAAATGAAGAGGATGTTTGCAGAATTATGAAGGACGAAAATCAGAGTTCTCAAATCTAAATGAGGGCTGTCCTATTTATAGATGTAATAGTGGCTATAGGTTTTGAATTGAATAGGTATGAAACCTATTGATTTTGAATTCAAACAGATTTGAATCTGTTGGATTACAATTCAAACAGATAACAAAAATGGGAACGGCCCTGTTTAGGTGTACAGTAAATCCGGACCAGTTTAATTCCGGTTTAAAAATGGGAAGGTCCCTGTTTGGATGTACAGTAAAACCTTTATTTTACCAAAAATAAAATTAAATTCAAATGCTTTTGGCCCAAAAAGATTAATATTGGGCCGAACAAGCCCAACCCAACCACACACCACGCACCCGCGCCCAAGTCCAGGCCGCCCGGACGGACGGACGGCGGCGGCGCGCGCGCGTATGCAGTGATTTTTGAGTCTAATGGGTCTAGCCCATTTTGCCCATAACCTCTCCCTCTAAAACACTTGGGTACCCTTTGGGGCACACCCCAAGTACCAAACCCAAGCCTTATAAGCCCATTCAAAACTTCCCACCAAATCAATGTAGGACAAGCCATTTTACAACCTTAAAGAATTTCCACCAAAACTCCATTTCCATGGAGTACACTTTGGCTTAAATTTCCCATTCACTCGGTAATGGTTTTGAGCAACCAAATATACCACGTGAATCACAACGCGGCATAGAACACGTTACCACTTTGACCCGAGTAAATCGACGCTCGGGACCCACCTAAAAAATAGACCAAACTTGAGGAAAAAATAACCATTTCCAACAAATTATACTTTTTGTTTTGATTCATATATAATATTATAATGAAATCCTATATAAATTACAATAACAATGACAAAAATAAAATAAAAAGACTCATAATTGGAGAAAAAAAATCTCAATAAACACACGGAGAATAAAACAACATTATGTTCTTTTTCCATCAAATTCAACAAATCACCTATTGTTTGTCAAACGGAATAATTCTCAATAGTTATATAAATTCTAAAGAGAATATTTGCGGTAATCCGTAACAAGAGGTTTTTGAAAAAGAGTTAGTGTATAGTTCATCGAAGGGGATGCGCGGAATTTAAGCCTTGTATTAATATAAGAGTCGTCTAAGGTTGAGGGTTGTGTACCCTATTCATATGACTGAGATCCCAAGAACTAAGTTCAAAGGACAACTAAGTTATGTGATGGCTCGCTAGAAATCACCAAGGGATTCAAATTTCCCTACCCATTCCTATGGTGAGAGTGGGTGATATCTGCAACATAGTGTGTGTATGTATGGGGTAATAAGGAGATAAGCTTTGCTTTTAATGATTACTTATATCTTTGAGGCATAAATCAAGACGAGTATTAAGAGATACTTCACAATAAGATCACCTAATGAGTGTTGAACTGGGCGTGTTCTCATTGAGAATGAAGAGGCTAAATCTCTAAAACTACTTATGAAAACCAGGCGCGTTCAAGGCGCAAAAATGAACACAACAGTGAGAACCACGACGTGTTAGAAGATTATTTTGTGTGAAATTTATTGTTCTTGGCTTACACAAACGGCTGAACCAATTCAAGCATCGCGTCCATTGGTAGTCAGTAATCGATAGGTTATCTACTAGGGGAGGTTCAAGGGCCAAAAGCTACCTAATCCTGATGCAAATATTTTCGACTTATACTCTTTCGATAAAGTCTGCATATTTGTTGCATTTCCTTGTCATCAAATTCATTCATGTGGGGGATTGTTGGAAATGTTTATAAAATTCTCGGTAAAACCAGAAATTTTTCCTAAGTTTGGTCTTATTTTTTAGGTGGGCCCCATGGTCGATTTTACGCCGGGTCAAAAGTGGTAACTGTTCTATGCGCGTTGTGATTCACGTGGTTATTTGGTTGCTCAAAACCATTACCGAGTGAATGGGAAATTTAGCAAAGTGTACTCATGGAAATGGAGTTTTGGTGGAAATTCTTTAAGGTTGTAAAAATGGCTTGTCCTACATTGATTTTGGTGGGAAAGTTTTTTGAATGGCTTATAAGGCTTGGGTTTGGTACCTTGGGTGTGCCCCAAAGGGTACCCAAGTGTTTTAGAGGGAGAGGTTATGGGCAAAAAGGGCTAGGACCACGTAACTCAAAAATCACTGCATACGCGCGCGCGCCGCCGCCGCCGTCGTCGGGCGGCTGGACTTGGGCCGCGGGTGCGTGGTGTGTTGGTTGGGTTGGCTGTTCGGCCAATATAATCTTTTTGGGCCAAAAACTTGAATTTAATTTTATTTTTGGTAAAATAAAGGTTTTACTGACATCCAAACAGGGACCTTCCCATTTTTAAACCGGAATTAAACTGGCCGGATTTACTGTACACCTAACAGGGCCGTTCCCATTTTTGTTATTCTTGTGAATTGTAATCCAACAGATTCAAATCTGTTTGAATTCAAAATCAATAGGTTTCATACCTATTCAATTCAAAACCTATAGCCACTATTACATCTATAATACGGACAGCCCTCATTTAGATTGTTTAGAACTCTGGATTTTCGTCTTCATAATTGCTGACAAGATCCTCTTCATTTTGGCTACATTATTTTTGTTTTAGAGAGGTATTAAGATATACTTAGTGTGTTCGTTAGGCGAAACATTTGTAGTGCCTCGTTATTGTTCTATATAGTAGCATATTTTATCTTGGGAAATAAGACGTCAAATTTGAAATGGTACCAATGGAGTAGGACGGATTTTCATAAAGGACAACAGTGCCAACATTGGACTTGATCAGATAATTATTTAAAGAAATTAATCAGAGTTAGTTTGTTTAATTATTATTTTTTAATTATTTGTATTTAGATTTAATTTTGTTTTTGTAAACAAATAAAATCTTGTTTTTATTATTTATTTTTTGTATTTTTGGTTTGATTTTTGAATCAAACTAAATCTCTTCATTTTCTGTTTATTTCTTTCATATTTCCTGGTTGGTTGTTTAGTACACAAAAGTATTTAATCTTATTTAAATAAGTGAAGATTGTCCTATAGTTTTGAATCCTTGTGTCAACATATCCTTCTGACAGCTCAAGTTCCGATTGTTCCTCTCGTTGAATTAGGATTTATCAGGGAATGGGAACCCCTCGCCTCTATTGCTTGTTAGTGTGATTTTGGGCATTTGGCCCCGTTTAATAAAAAAAACAAAAATGATAAATCAATTACTTCAATTAAACTTAATTTTTTTTATTGACAATTTATTTTGGACAAGTCTAACAAAATAAACAGGATGATCAAAACAAAAAGAGAACTAACCAGGCTTACCGTTGGCCAAGAGGCCCGCACATCATAAAAGATTTATTTTTGAATAAATTATAAATACATCATTTGAGTTTGCCTTTAAAATACGAATTATCCTTGGATTAGAAAAATTACCAAACTGCTCCATTTGTCAGAATTTTTTTTTAGATAGAAATAACTTGAAAACATAATTAAATTTCTAACTACTCTCCATACAATGATAAAATTACCCTAAATTGTTTAATTGAAATAGAATTTTTTGACAATATTAAAAATTTTAGATTGACTTTATTAATAATGGGGCAATTATTATGTAATTTAAAAACTTCAAAAGGCCGATTATATAATTTCTAAAAAATTCATATGAGACAAATCGTTATTTTTTAAACACATCTCCAAAAGGATGTTTATTAATTTTACCCTTTGAATTTTTTGACTTCAGCTTCGTTGACAATTGGACTTTTTTGGCTAAATGACAAAATAGACTAGGCGTTTGTTTGGCAATGATTTTTTTAGTTAAGTTTTTAGATTTTTTTTGACTTTTTTAGCCTAAGACTTTTTTTGTTTGTTTGGTTTTTCTTAGTTTGGATTTTTGGCTTTGGAAATGATGTTCCCAAAAATCAAATGAAATAAAATTGCCGCTTCCACTCGGCCAACTCCAAAAACACCTCCAATTAATTACAGAATTTTGCAATGGCAGTTTTTCGGTAATTTTGCATTCCAACTCACGTGGCTCAAAAACTCACGCGGATAGTGTTTGTAGATTTGTGATTTCGTAGTCTCTTTTGTTCATATGTGTCTACCGTGCCCCAAAACAATTCCCAAACAGGGCTAAGTCAATAAGACAAAATTGTCACATTCAATATTATAATCATGTTTACTTTTCATAAAAAAGTAAAAAAAAAAAAAAATCAAACCAAACAAACTTGATTCCCAAATAAAATACCAAAAAGCCAAGAAAATTTAACTTTAAAAGTGGTATTTGGTGCCATACATAAAAACGATTTTGAGCCTTTAAATAAGAAAGTAAGAAATCTGGGGATCTTGACCATCCAAAAAATAAAATGGCAACCGGTTTATAACCGGTCAAGCAAAAACTCTCATTTTTAATTTTCTCGTTTCACATTTTCGTCTCCTACCTCATGTTTTTGCATTTCATGGCTCAATCTCCACCCTTTGATTCAGTGTTTCTGTGCGATCAACGGACCCTTCCCTAGTTCTTTCTGACTTCCCCAATTTCCCTAGCCTTAGTTTTTTTTTCTTTCCTCTCTTCTCTTACTCGTTCTTCTCCTGTACAGTTGCCAAAAACACGTTGAAGAAGAAATGTGAACAGCCAATCACTTTGGACTCGCCTAGAGAGCTTTCTCTAATTTTATTCACCTGAAAAACAGCAAGCTTTTGAGCGCTGGGTACTTACATTTTTTGTTTAAATTTGTTTAATCTTAATTTGGGTTTTTTATTCTAGTTAAGTTGTGGATTTAGATTTGTTTTGGGATTAGTTTTGTTTTGATTGTTGACGTAAGTAGGAGACAAACAAAGAAAAATTCATACCCATGTGATTTTGTTAGAATTTTTGCTTTTGTCAAAAAAAAACAACACTTATTAATTCCTTCTTAAGGATTTTTGTTCAATTATATATAGTTCACACAAAAGTGGTTATTTGTTATGAAAGTTGAGAGAAGTAGAGAATTTCTAGCTTGATTCCCTAGTAATTTCTTAGGCACTATGGAGGCCACGCATGCATTCGTTTTTTTTTTTTTTTTTTTTAAGATTTTTAGGTAAACATTCATAAATTAGGAGCTCCATGTGTTAATATACTCCAACAACAAAAAATTCTTTGCTTCCATATTCATACATCTCCAAGTATATTCTCCATTTTTATTTTTATTTTTGTCAAATCCAGAGCATTCATTGATCCTAATGGAGGAGATAGCTGATCGAAGGACTAAGACTCTAACATTTCGATAATTGCTGTCAAACTAACTATTACTTTTGCCTGTTACATGCAACCACCATGGATTTTTGAATGGATGGTTCTTTTTATTATTTTTTATTTTTATGAAGTGAGTGTAGTATGCATGTATGTAAAGAACCTAAAAAGTTTTATAACATAAGCATGAACAGCTTTTTCTTTTTGTATGAGGAGGTGATTGAGAAGTTGTGTGTATTGGAATGAATCTAGCGAAACATGGACACGAATATGCTTTTCAACTAATAATTTTAACTCCAAATATAAGCCAATTTGTTTTAGACTTGACCCACTTTGTATTCTGGACTCAGGTTTTCATGGTTCCGTATTATTAATCTCTTGTCTTTAACTTTTTTCCCTTGTTGAGTTTGGCTGTGGATTATTTTGGTTGCGTTTGGAACAGGTGATAGCTTGGTTCAAACTCTTTTGTTGTTTCTAGAATTTTACACTTGCGCATTGAGTCGGGCTCTTCTTGCGTCAGAGCGGGATTGTGAAGCTCTCAGTACTTTTTACAGGATCTGCAGAAACTACTGGGGGGTGTATTCTACGGCGTTCAAGTGGTGTTTCGCATGCCGCCTCGAGCAGTCGTGTGCTCGAGCTTTCAATTTCTTGTGCTTGAGCAATGGTTTCTATTCTCTGTTAAAACTCTAGGAAGGTGTATTCTGTGGCTTTGAACTTCATTTCTTGCGCTCGAGATAGGAAACAACTTATTGTGTCTGATTGCTCGAGCGTCACTTTTCTGCGCAATTCGAGCGGACTGTGCGATATATCAGATCGCAGCAGCATCCTTTTTATCCACTTTTTCTAACCTTTTTCCTTCAAAACCTAAATCTAGAGCTCTTCTTCTCTAAACTCACACACGCACATTACTTCTCTCTCCTCCTCTACTTTTCATCTAGATTTATGCGTTTCTTCACACCTACTCCATTTGATAAAAAAATTGGAGCATCTCAACGGGCTACATTCTCATCCGAATAGAGTTGGATTTCGGTTGTCCAGACTGGGCATGTGTTTGAAGTGTCTCCATTGTTCTCTTCTCGACTTCTTAAACCTGAGGGTAGCGGGACTTTCTAGTACTCTCTTTATTGATTTTAACTTAATTATTGTTGATGTGTAAAGGAATTTGGGAACTTGGAAGATTTCGAACAAATCTAGGGTTTTTGCGTTTAAATCAAAAGAGGATTTTCAAGATGGATGTATTAAAAAATAGTTTATGGGAATAGAGATTGAGGTTGTGTTATGATAAGTTGTTGATTTGATACCCGGGATGGATTGTGAGAAAGGCAAAAAGGGGGTTTTGCTCTAAAACCTTTCTTTAAATAATTATTTTGTATAAATATGAAAATTTGGTATTTTGAAAAAAATGGGAAAAAATTGAATGAGTGTTTTATATAAATGGTTGGAGTTGATTTATGTTAGTTACCTTCTCACTTATGCCGAAATTTAGAAAATTTATATGTTTTAGAGATTGTATATTCTGGTTTCGGGCTGTCAGTGGAGGATAGCCACGTAGGTTGTAGAAATTTGCATGAGAATTTAAGTTTGAATTGAAACTAATCTCTGATTGCGTTGTCATTAAACATGACTGTGTTTTTTAATACATTGTATATGTGTGCATGTTTTCGGGAGGCAGAAAGGGAATGTACTCCATGTTTGAGTTGGAAGAAAATTGGACAGACTCTATAGACAACCCTTATTTTTGACCGCCTTTAAAGACATTGGGTGCCTCAGGTTTGATCAACTTTGATGATGAAAGTTTGTGCTATGCCAAATGTTTCGATTCTTTGGGCAAGAGCAAGAAACTTTAAATTCCCAGACCTTAGACCCCATTTTTGGTACCAAAAACTATTTTTAAACCTTTAAGAATCCTCTTTCTTTTAAAATATTTTTTGAAAATGTTTATACGATGTTCAAGGCTCGCATTTCGTAAAAATTTTGCACTTTTCGGTTAAACCGAGCAAGGCAAAGTTGGAAATAAATTGAAAAGAGGGTTAACTTTGAAAAAATTGCTTTAAAAAACATTTTATTTAGAGGTTGGTGTTGAAGAAAATAGGAGGGAGAGGGAAGAAAACTTATTTGGGGAGAAGTTGAGCTTGAGAATCGTTAAAAGAGAACTGGCAGCTCACTAAATCAGGCCTATTCCTTTTGTACACTTGAAATTTAATTTATTAGGCCACCACCATTTGGGAAGAGGACTTCTGAAGCTTATTTACACTCAAGAATCTCCTAAAGCCGAGTTCGGGATGAGGGAGATATGGCTGTTTTGAAAGTTAGGCATTAATTCGGATTAAGACAAAATTTGAGATGGCCTTCACTTAAGAATAGGGAATATCTCTTTTTGAAAAAACTTAGAATTTAGGATGCGAGGCTTCACTATTGGAACTAGACTTCCGGGGCTTTAATTTTAGACTCAAGAATGAAATGAAAATGGTGTTCGGATGAAGAGATATGCCTATTTGAAGTCATGGCAGGCTTGGAAACAGTTTTGTTGTGGCCGGAAAACCACCATTTGTGGATCGGACCAGCCACCATTATGTGGGCCGGTTGGCCACCACTGTTTGGCAGGTTCAGCCACTAGTGTAAAGACCAGACATTGTTTGCTAGCTGATTTTCCAATGCTTGTCAAACTATCCCTGTAAGATATTTTCGAACCTAAGGCTCATATTTCTCTTATATTATAACTTTGACATTCTCTCTTTGGTTTTAAGGTTAGAAACATTTGAGGAGGGGTTAGAATTTTTTGGAGCAGAATCTCTCTCTCTCTCTCTACATTTTTTCTCTCTCCTCTTTGCAAATTTGATGCACATTAACCATACAGTACAACTACACTTTTTTGCCTACACCTTCCTTAACCAAAGTTGTTCCGTCTTTGAGTTGAGGTTCCTTGGGCCTTCTTACTTTGGAGCTCTTGAAGTTGGTTTTGGCTTTGAATTGTTGCCTAGATGAGTCTTTACTTCAAAGAGGGCCCATATAACACTTTCCCTTTTACCGCGTGTACTTTTGGCCTATACTTGTTTTTCTATATTTTTCCCACTGAATTTTTGGTAGTTTTTTGGGCTAATAAAAACTTCTATATATTTTTGTGGGCTGAAATGGTGTGTTAAGAGGCCTGATAAAGGATAGGGGGTGGTCACCTTCTTCTCCCTTGTTTGTAAGGCCTTTCCACCTTTGTTTCCCACTTTTCAAACCATCTTTTTATAGAGAGACTTATTGGAACATGAATTTTCAGATATTATTTAAGTGGCTAAATAATGTTTTGAAGGTCCAAAATTTTTGGAGCGGATAGCCTCCCGCTTTCTTTGTGTCTTTGCTTTACTAGCTAGTTTGCCCAATATCTAGACTTTTTTTTAGCTTAATAGCATGTTTTAACCTCGTTGTGCTTGTTTGCCCTTTGTTGGCTCGTTGTGCATTGATTTTGCATATCTAGTGTAAGGAGTGTCCCTCAAAAGGCTGGGTGTTTTAGGCCTTTTAGACACCACTTGTTTGAGTTTATTGCATTGTTTTTAGTGCTTTCGCACTGTATTTCAGGCAAGCATTAATTTGCAAACCTCCCTTCATTTCTTGACTCCTTTGATTTGCTTTGGAGGTGTTTTCAAACCTAGGATTGTTTAAGCTTTGAGATTGTTCCAGCTTGATGAGTTTTAATCGCTCTTTTGGGGGGTCATTTTATCAAACGACATGATACCTTTCTCTTGCCCTTAAACTTTACCCTTGTTTGACACTTCCTTCTCTTCTTTTATAGACTTAATCCACCTCCTAATGGCCAGAAGGAAGGAAGGGTAATTAAAATGCAAAAAAAAAAAACTTAAAATTGTGCAAAGTAAGAATTTGATTGTGTTTCAGGTTCAATAAACAAACACAGGAAAATTGGGGCATCATACTTCCCAAAGTGATGAAATGTGCTAAATTTGTCTAAGGTCATCATGCCCTTGATCTATGCTATGATAGGGGAAGGTTTTAGTCTTGTTTGTGCCTGAATTAAACTTCACACTTTGGTTCATGAGCCATCGATGCCAATGAATGCTTGAGTTGATTGGTTGTATAGACCTAGGTTTTCTCCATTTTTGATTTGTTCATGAAAATGAGGAGACTTGAATTGTGCAAACAAACCTTGAGAAATACCACTGTCCTTCTCTGTGTTGCTCATCTGTTGCGCAAAGGGAACGTCCATGTCAACAAGTGGCCGATAGGGCCATCGATCAGTAGCCGGAACGGGCCACCATTAGTGGCCGACCGACCCCCTGTTGACCACCAGTGCAAAATTCCAGCTCAGTTTCTTGTTTTTTGGTTCCTTCTGAGACAGAACAGAAAGGTTGGTCTAGAGAAAGTGGAAAATCAGTGCCAAAGGTGTCCCTTACTGGAGGAACAGGAGCATGCCAGCAGCCAACAAAAAACCAATGGGCTTTTCAGGGGGAAAACCGTGTTACCATAAACATGAGTTCCTTGATCGATCCTTTGGGATCCGTGGTTGAATAGATTAAATGTTATGCTTTAAACTAGTGGCTTTTGTAATTAGTGTTAGAATTAGCCTAAATCATCGTATTGTGTTGTAATATAATAGTCTAGCTAGAATAGTTTAATAATTTGGTTAGTAGAAAGCTAGGTAGCTAGTTAAAGTTTAATGTTATTAAAAATGAGTAAATTTCAATGGGTAAAGCTAGCTTAATTAGTAGGCTGGTTAGTCATCGGACTCTCCCGTGAAGGCAAATAATGTGTAGTCTCCATCCCCCACCTCACTTATTTACTAGTCTTATGATGGTGTTTATGGACAT
>NW_021025046.1:1713905-1724241 GCF_004153795.1 Camellia sinensis | reverse complement strand
TGCCTTACGGTATTATGTCGACGACGAATATGTTGTGACTTACCGTTATACATGTGATTCTGTGCCCTGCCTATTGCAGATTGACTATCACAATGGATGCAAATAGCTGGCACAGGTTTTGGCCACATTGGAATGTCTTCTAAGAAGTGACGAAGCCATTCTGCTTCTTCTCCTGCTTTGTCCAAAGCAATGAACTCGGATTCCATTGTGGATCGTGCGATGCATGTTTGTTTTGTGGATTTCCAAGAAACAGCAGCGTCTCCTAGAGTAAAGACATATCCATTTGTGGATTTTAAATCTTTAGTATCCGATATCTAATTTGCATTACAATAACCTTCAAGTACTGCTGGATATCGAGTAAACTTCAAACCATGATCACGGGTGAATCTTAGATATCTAAGAACCCGAATGATCGCCTTCCAATGGTCTTCTCCGGGGTTACTAGTGTACCTACTCAATTTACTGATAGCACAAGCTATATCAGGACGAGTACAATTCATTAGGTACATTAGGCTTCCAATGATTTGGGAGTATTTTAACTGAGACACTGCATCACCTTTATTTTTCAATAAATAAAGACTGATATCTACAGGTGTTCTAGCTAAATTCAAATCATCCTTGATAAATTTATCAAGAATTTTCTCAATATAATGAGATTGAGATAATGCATATCCGCCAGATGTTTTAGTAATTTCATTCTTAATATAACATCTGCAACCCCCATATCTTTCATATCAAATCTTATGTTAAGCATCTGCTTAGTTGATTTGATCATATTTTGACTGCTTCCAATGATAAGCATGCCATCCATATAAAGACAAACTATGACATATCCTTGGTCAGTGTTTTTAACATAGACGCATTTGTCACATTGGTTTATCTTAAACCCATTAGTAAGCATTGCATGATCAAATTTTTCATGCCATTGCTTAGGTGCTTGTTTTAATCCATAAAGGGATGTTACAAGTCGACAAACTTTCTTTTCTTGCCCTGATACTACAAACCCTTCAGGTTGTTCCATATAGATCACTGCATTTAGATCACCGTTTAAGAAAGCTGTCTTAACATCCATTTGATGTATTTCGAATTTAAACAACGCTGCTATAGAAATAAGCATGCGAATGGATGTTATTATTGTCACAGGGGAATATGTGTCAAAATAGTCCAGACCTTCCTTTTGTCTGTAACCTTCAACTACAAGTCGTGCTTTATACTTGTCAAATGAACCATCTACTTTCATTTTTCTCTTGAATATCCATTTATATCCAAGAGGTTTAGAACCTGGTGGAAGATCCACCAATTCCCAAGTATGATTTTGCATAATGGATTCAATTTTATTATTAACAGCCTCTTTCCACAAAGGTGCTTCGGGACCTGTCATTGCTGCCTTAAAGCTTTGAGGTTCATTTTCTAACAGGTATGTCAGAAAAACTGGACCAAAGGATTTTATGTTCTGGCTCTCTTACTTCGTCGTGGTTCATCATCAGTTAAATCTTGTTGGTCGAGACCATTTCTAGTCTCTTGTGTTTGATTGTCATTAGTCTCTTGACTTTGTGTACAATCATAAGTTCTTTTCTGTAAACTTAGTTCCTGTCCTTTCTTGTAAGGAAAGACATGTTCAAAAAACACAACATTCCTTGACTCTATAATAGCGTTCACATCTATATTAGGTATTTCTGATTTATAAGTCAGAAACCGATATGCACTACTATTCTGAGCATAACCAATAAACACACAATCTACTGTTTTTTGTCCAATTTTAGTTTTTTTAGGAACAAGAACTTCAACTTTTGCCAAACACCCCCACACTTTTAAGTATTGGTAGGAAGGCGGTCGACCTTTCCACAATTCATAAGAAGTGCTGTTTGTTTTCTTGTGGGGTATTCTGTTAAGAACATAATTAGCAGACAATATTGCTTCCCCCCACAAGTTCTGTGGTAAGTCTGAACTTAGTAATATGGCATTCATCATTTCTTTTAGGGTTCTATTCTTCCTTTCAGCAATTTCATTTTGCTGTGGAGAAGAAGGGGCTGTAGTTTGGTAAATAATGCCATGTTGTGCACAAAATTCATTTAATGATGCATCATATTCACCACCCCTATCACTTCTAATATAAATCAATGAATTTCAAAACAAATTCAAGAAAAAACCAAAATAATTATGACTACTCAAGTCAGAATTAATGTTTTGACAAAATCATATCCTCATAAAAAATTTTGCCTAAGAATCAAACAATTCAAAAACCCATGTGATTGTATACATTCTTGCAACTAAATAACAAATAAATGTCACTGTCATAAAAATATTTGTGACAGAAGAAAATTAAATTATCTCAACTAATGTAAGAGATACACCCCCATATTAATAAAATGGTTCATGATTTAAACAAATTCTACTACGCAAGTAAAATAATTATTAATGACATCGCATGTCACATAATTCAAAATAAACTAAAAATTAACATAAAAGATTTCTTATATTTACTTTCCAATTAAATGGAACGATATAACTACATACATCTTCATGTTTAAATTTCTCTGGTGTTTAAACACCCATTCAAAATTGATTGGAAAAACTCAAATTAATCAACATATCAATTTAACATTCCAAATCACATGAAATTTTTGTTAAGAAATAACTTGAGTTGACATCATACATGCATATCAAACGCATCAACTAAAAATAATGAATTAACAAAATAAATTAATCATGCACGATCACATTACTTGCATTATAAAATAAAAGGATTCTCAACTCATAAATAAAATCCAACACATTTAAACTTTAAACTTCAAAATGACAAAACATACATTCATTTAATAAGTTTGATTTGTACATAAATAAACAAATTAAATATGCATTAAAATGTTCTTGTGAATATATATATATATATATTTTGCCCATAACCTCTCCCTTTATAAGGCTTGGGTTTGGTACTTGGGGTAAGGGGTACCGAAGTGTTTCCTGTTATATATATATTATTCCGACTCATATGCAGAAACTATTCACGACTACAGATCCACACACAGAAATGTAAAAATGATTCAAAAAACCAATAAAGAAACTAAACTTACCACAAAGGTTTCTTTGTAATAAAAATGAAATTTGTTTGTAAATTAATATTTTACTCCGGAAACAAATTCTCTTATGTACTACGATAAAGTCAAAAGAACTATGATAAATTAACAAAATTAATTTTCTAGTTACTAAAACCAGAAAATAAATTATAACATAAAATAATTTTATTTTCCTTGTTATTTAAACTAGTAAAATAAAAAACCGAAATAATATCTGATTACAAAAAATCAGAAAAACAAACCACAAATTAATTTTCTAATTACTAAAACCAGAAAATAAATTATAACACAAAATCATTTTATTTTTCTTGTTACTAAAACTAGAAAATACTGTAATTTTATTTTCCTTGTTACTGAAACTAGAAAATAAAATACCACAAAACTATCTGATTACAAAAATCAGAAAAAGCACAAAATAATTTTCTAGTTACCAAAACCAGAAAATAA
Organism: Camellia sinensis; assembly: GCF_004153795.1. Classification (NCBI taxonomy): domain Eukaryota; kingdom Viridiplantae; phylum Streptophyta; class Magnoliopsida; order Ericales; family Theaceae; genus Camellia; species Camellia sinensis. The sequence goes on along the minus strand of NW_021025046.1, from coordinate 1,720,717 downwards.
ATTAAAACACCAAATAATTTTATTTTCTTTGTTACTAAAACTAGAAAATAATATAATTTTATTTTCTTTGTTACTAAAACTAGAAAAATAAAATACCAAAATAATTTTCTATAACACCAAATAATAGTCTGTAATTGTTAATGACACAAGTATATTACTACTAGTTGTCAAAGAAAAGAGACAGTATATCACTACTATCTGTCAAATAGCATAAATCACTATTTGTTTTTCCAACCAGAATATTACTTTGAAAACACAGAAAATTAAATACAATGAAGATACCAAAAACAAAATAAGGATCTGTCATAAGATTGTAGGACAATATTCACTGTATTTAAATAGATTAAATACTGTTGTGTACTAAACAACAACCAGAATATGAAGAAATAAAGAAAATGAGAGAATTTGTTTGATTACAAAAATCAAACTCGAAATACAAAAAAAAAAAACAGATTTTATTTTATTACAAAAACAAAATTAAAATTTGATTTAAATAAATAAAACAGAATAATAAATTAAATAACTTACTTGATTAATTTCTTTAAATAATTATATGATCAAGTCCAGTGTTTGACACTGTGTCCTTAAGACAGATTCGTCCTCTCCACGGTGCTTTAAGAATTTGGACGTCTATCTCCCAGGATAAAATGATCTACTACAAACAATAGCAGCACTACAAATTGTTTGTCTAACAAACACACTAAGTGTTTATACTCTCTCTGACAAGAAAATAATGCAGCAAAATGAAAAGGATGTTTGAAGAATTATGAAGAATGAAAATTAGAGTTCTCAAATCCAAATGAGAGCTGTCCTATTTATAGATGTAATAGTGGCTGTAGGTTTTGAATTGAACAAGTATGAAACCTGTTGGTTTTGAATTCAAACAGATTTGAATCTGTTGGATTACAATTCAAACAAATAACAAAAATGAGAAGGGTCCTATTTTGGTGTACAGTAAATTCGGACCAGTTTAATTCCGGTTTAAAAACGGGAAGGGTCCTGTTTGGATGTACAGTAAAATCAAACCAGTTTAATTTTGAATTCTGGATTTTATTTTACCAAAAATAAAATTAAATTCAAATGTTTTTTGCCTAAAAAGATTAATATTGGTCCAATGGGTCTAGCACATGTTGCCCATAACCTCTTCCTCTAAAACACTCGGGCACACCCCAAGTACCAAACCCAAGCCTTATAAACCCATTCAAAACTTCCTACCAAATCAATGTGGGACAAGTTATTTTACAACCTTAAGGAATTTTTACCAAAACTCCATTTTCATGGAGCACACTTTGGTTTCAATTTTCCATTCACTCAGTAATAGTTTTGAGTAACTAAATATACCACGTGAGTCACAACGCGGCATAGAACGCGTTACCACTTTGACCCGCGTAAATCGACGCACGGGGCCTACTTAAAAAATAGACCAAACTTAGGAAAAAATTCTGATTTTACCCAAAATTGTATAACCATTTCCAATACAAACCTCGAGCATATTTGATCATATCATATTCAATGAAAGATTTGATAATTACTTGATCATATCACATTTATTTTAAAATAATGAATGATCTATCATCAAAACTAAACTTATTATTTATTATTTTTCTGCTTAGCCAAGTTTGAGCAAGTTGCTATGCCGAGAAAGTAATGGATGTGGTGTACCGTTCAATCATTGATTGATATGTCCTAATTAATGTGAGGATGGATTAAACATTTAGCATTTGAAGCCAAGAATAAAGTAACTTCTCATATCTCATTCTCAGTACATAATAATAAATGAATATGAAAGTGTATCAATTCGGCCACACGGCATATCCATTACCTAAAATATTAGTGATTTGGTGCTCAATTGTTAGGAGCTTAATAAATCCAAGTGTTAATTGGTCAAGCAGCGTTCTCAATTCAATCGAAGTGTGAAATTTAAACTTCTGCAGCACTTGGGGAACATGCTTTTTGTAGCGAAATAAAAGCCCAAGTTATGCTTGATTGAAATAGTAGGTAACAAACCTACTAGATAATTTGTAGCCTAAAGTAATAATAAAAAATGAGACTTTTATATCATAATTTTTTTAATAAAAAATTTATTCAAAATTTATTTTTCTAACTTTTTGAGATGTAAAAGTATTAATTAAATCTTTATATTCAAGTTTTGCTAACAAATCTTTTCTAATTAATAATATAACTAATCCACTTAATATTTCTTGTAATATAATTGATCTAAAGTAAGATTTTATCAATTTTAATTTTAAAAAAATTCTTTCTACAAAAGCAACTGTTATAGATATTGTTAAGAATATTCTATAACAAATGTTCCCATCTAAAAAAAAAAAAGCGGCAACGTTGCATTTATTTTATTTTATTTTTTTTGAGTAAGATGAAGTTTGGGTCATGTTGTTTTGTTTTGTTTTTACCCTTTTGTTTTGTTTTGTTTTGTTTTGTTTTGGACCTTTTTATTCAAAAAAATAAATAATGAATCACATTGACCTGTTATATTATATCAAAAGATTAGGCCTTTTCAAATTTGGAGGCCGAAAACCTGGGCTTAGCTAGTCCTATGGTCCAGCCAGCCTGTAAATATGACATTTAAAAGATTCCAAATATTATCCCTAAAAATTCTCAGACTTTTTATTCTTAATGCATTCTTAACCATACAATTGTGTTTCATCACATCATATATTTGAAAATGATGCAGTCTCTATTTGATTTTGAATTTTCAATTCGTATTTTTTTTATTTAACTTTTTTAATAGTTTAGTCAAATGTCTTCAAGATAGAATTAATTTAGATATACTTAAAAAGTAAAAAATATTTATGATATAAATACAAAAAAAAATAAAAAAATATATATATTGTATTTCTAGTACTTAATAATTTTTTTAAAGACTTTGTGTAGATTTTGTATCTTTAAATATATCGAGATTAAATGGATTTTTTTTTTTAAAAATGATTAAAATATTTTAAAAAATCGCTAGAAAAATATGAATTAAAATTTCAAAAACTACTTTTAAAAACAATTGGGTTTCTCTCATGTTCACAAGAACTTGAGGGGCTGTGGGGCCTACCATGAGTATGGTTTCGATAATTCAAATAGTTTATTTTATAGGGCACTCATATACATCTTTCATAAGAAAAAATAGTTTGATCAAATAATCATAATATTTTCATTTTATCTCATTTATTTCCGAAAAAATGGATAACAAATATATTTCAAAGATAGATAATTCATTTTTTTAGAGACAAATATAATAAAATGAAAAGTTACGGTTATCAGATCGATCTAATATTTTTCATGGACAATATATATTGAGAACTCTACAAAATGAACAGTTCAAATTATTGAAACAAGACCATGACGAGTTCAAATTCTCTCCTACTGAAATGTAAATATAAGAGAAATTAAAAACCAAACAGAAAACAAGAGATCCTAGCCCGTATAATTTTGTCCATGTGTTAATTAGGTCATGATCCGTCCTCCTTAAAAGACAGCTTGGTTTATTGAGTTACACCCAGTTCATGAATGTATGTGAGTATCAGACTGCTCCAAAGACTGATATAAAAAAAAAAAATTTAAAAAAAAAAAAAAAAAAAAAAGTGGCTGCTCCAAAGACAATTAAATTGTCAAGTATGATATGGAGCCAAGGAGTTTATTTATTACTATTTGTTGGTGTTTATGGAATCATAGGAACTCAATCATTTTTGAAAATAAGCAGAGGATTGTGGATAAAGTTTTGTCTTTTCTTGAGAAGGATGTAACAGAGATGCTCAAGCTTAACAATGCAACCAAATTCCAGTGCATCGAGTGCGGCTTCGACGATGGCTTGTGCCAAGAAAGGGTGTCTTTAAATTGAATTTTGATGGATCGATACAAAAGGTCCAAGCAATTGCTGGTATTGAGATTATTGTTCGCGACTGTAATAGGGCAATTATTGCTTCTATGGTTGAGCGAATTCCATATCTGGAGGATGTTGACGGTGTGGAAGCCTTGGGTGCTGTCAAAGCGCTTCAATTTGGGTGTGATTTGGCTTTGGGTGATATTAAGTGTACGGAAAAGAAATAAACCTTCTCGTATAATCCTGTTGATCAAGTCTGCGCTCCTCCGTACGACGTCACTTTATCACCTGAAAACACAGACGTGAGCTAGCCGGCGGGTGTGTGCCGGAAACCTCTCCGATGCCTAAGTCAGTAAGCTTGACAAATAGACAAAAGCTCTGTGTATTCAGGAAGCAAAGTTGTGTGTTACCTCTCCAAAGGTGACGTTTATGAGCTTTTATAGGTTTCGCGTGGCATAATCCTAGTAGGACTTCTACTCCTCCATGCAGAGTCCTCCTAGGATTCATACTCCTGAAAGATAATGCTTATCCTTCAACACCCCCCTCACTGCTTAAACCAAGTGAGATGGTTTTTACCATGGCCGAACTCCAACATGACCGAAGTAATCATGGCTATGCTGAGCCGCAGAGTAGGCCGAACTATCCTTGGTTCGCTTCTTCCTTTTACTCCTCCTTATCTAGGTTCTCTCATGTACAAACCATGGTGTGTTTAGACCGAGCTACCGAGTAGCTAGGTTCTGACCGTTCTAACCACAATACGCCATGACCAGGCTAACTTTGAGACCGGCCTAACTCGAAGTCGCTTCCGGACCAGAGTAACTTTACATTTCTCTCGGGCCGGAGTAATTTTGTACCTCTCTTGGGCCGGAGTAACTTTACGGCCTTTTTACTCAGCCCGTCATATTGTGGGCCATAATGACCATCTCCCAGCTCGGCCCAATTTTTACAAAAATTACCCTCTCAATTGCTCCTTAATTCCATCTGCACAGCATGATAGGGATTACCTGTCTATCAGCCAAGCTGAAGTTTTTAAGCCTTTCCAGCCGAGCTAAAAAAACCCTTTAGCCTTTCCAGCCGAGCTAAAACTCTTAAGCCTTTCAACCGAGCTAATTTTACACCGGGCTCTGCTTGTCTGGTCAAAACGTCTCTTCAATCACAGCAACTGAATCGTTCCTCCTTCCCAGGACACGTGGCACGCACTGATTGACTGAGGATGGCTGTCACGCCGTCTTCGTACTTCGTGAAATTTGAACAGTCCCGCCCTTTTCCCTTTACCTAAAACGAGCCTCTTCATTTTTGCCATATTTTGTAACTTCTCCATCTTTGTGCATCTACTGCTTCTTCAACCTTCTGAGCTTGTGTTCTTCACTATTCTTCGTCTTTCTGAAAGAGTTCGTGATCTGCTGCTTTTTGCTTCCATCTTCAGCTCTTGCTTCTTTATCTGGTTAGTATTGTACATCTTACTTTGTTTTTGTAATTTGTTTTCTGTGTTTTTGCAAAACATATCTTTCCATTTCGCTTTGCTCTGTATTTTTCTGGAAAAAACTTAACAATAGAACACATGCGTATATGTAATATCCTGTAGAAGACTAGTTTTTTGATCCAAAATCATGATGCAACCGAACTAGGATACTGTTTAAGCCAGGTAAAAGTTTAGTCAGCTTATAACCGGACTAACACTTCATGTTTACACCAGTAGCTTTGAATAAGTCAAACCACTTCTTGATAGACCTTAGCCGATTTAAACAACCGAACTAAATTTGCACTTAGCATACTGTGGTACCTGAACTCCAACTGATCTAGGCCTTGGGGCTAAACCAGCTTTCTTAGTTTTTGAGATGGAACTCAGAAAGCTGCCCCTAGACGAACAATCGGTCAAACAGAACCGTTTTCACAACCGAGATATCTAGACGCTCGCCAAGCCCGAATTAATAAAAGCCCTGCTCAAACCGAGCTACCAATCACCTTCCTTAAACTGAGATAGAACCTGTAGCATCCACATAGCCGAAGTAGGGCTCCGATATTTTACTTTTATTTAATAGCACAGTCCAATGATCTGTGCTTAACCCCTTTGTTTTCTACTTTGCAGACTTAGGTTGCCCAGGCACTCCTCTGCGCGCTCGACCGAGCTACTGAGCACAATTTTTGGACCGAACTAATTTATTCATAAATTATACAATAAATGGAGAAGTATAGGTATCTAGTAAATACTCCGGGCGGCCTAGCCGAATTTAGAAAAGACTACAATATACCTGATGACGTCCACCTGATTTTAGCCGAAAAAGATGTCATACCTTGGGGCAATGAAGGCTTTGTCCCCTTCACCCTTTTGTCCATAATTGAAACCGGACTATGATTTCCAGTCCAACCCTTAATTTGTGAGTTTCTGAGGCAAACCAGACTATGCGCAACCCAACTATCCACCAATTCATACCGCATAATAATGGGAATAGCCGAACTAAACCGCCAAGCCGGTCTCAACCTCGGTCTGGCCGAAATCTTTCACCAATACTCCATTGGTTCGAAGGAAGACGGTTGGGTGTACTATCTCAGAATACGCCGTCGTCGTGAGAAAATAATAAAAAACACACCGGATAAGGACTTGAATGACGACGATTTTTTCTGGGTGTCTGGGAACTTTGAAGACCACCAAGCCCAGATTCCTGGCCGACGTATAAATTGGAAAAAAGGAGAACCCGGTATACTTACTTCGGTTTTCTTGCGTGCTTTCCTATATTTCGATTTTTCAATCTTTCAGTCGAACTAACAGTTGTCTTCTTTCGCAGATTCTGCCCACCTTTATTCTCTATACAGCTACCCAAATCTAGCGACCTTGCGCGCCGCACTACGGTATCCAGAACATAGTTGGGCCAAGCTGCTAAAGTTCGAGCCGACCTATAGATACAGCGGCCGCTGAAAAGTGAGAGTGACCGACTTTCTGCTAGAGGAGGCCCCAGAACCGGACCCAACCTTGCCAGAAATA
>NW_021025046.1:1685242-1702856 GCF_004153795.1 Camellia sinensis | reverse complement strand
GCCGGAAATCAGATTAATCCACTGATCGCTGAAAGAAGAAATGGCTAAAAGGAACAGAGTAAGGGCGCTTCTAACCGAAAACTAACAGACCCGAGGTACCACAACCGGTCAGACGACTGAGACCGTGGTGGCCCTTCCATCCCAGCAGCCATCCTCATCTCGGGCGAGCAAGCGTGCCCGACTAGCCAAACCGAGCAACGACTTGTTGACGAGGATGAGACCATTCTTCGCCCAGCCCTCAACCGGAGTACTCTGACCGGGCTGACTCCTCCAAATGGGCTCCAAGTCTTACCTTTCAAAACCAAAATATTCAGGAAACTGACTCGGTTGTTTGCTGAGAAGGATCACTTGATGGCTTTCAATCTAGCCAAGAGTGTTTTGCCTTCCAAAAGACATGGAGCACCAACAACAAACAACTAAACACCGAGCTGAAGGCCATCTGGTCATCAACAAAATCAATGATCCTGGTAAGTGGCTCTCCTTTTCTTTGTCTAACTTTTCCCAACTATCAGTCCGGCTAAAAAGAGTCACTACTCTTTGCAGTCCATTCAGAAGAACAACATTGCACAAAACAAAGTGCTGGAGCTCAGGAAAAAGACGAGGCAGGCCATGGCTGATGCCGAGGCAAAGACAGCCGAGCTTGAGCAAGCTAAGAAGCAGATAGCCGAGCTACAGTCCGAGAACGGTCGCTTGACCGACCTTGTTAGCTCGGCTGAAGCCGAAAAACAAAAAATTGCAGCAACGGTGAAAGACAAATACTTGCGCGAGTTGGTCAAACTTGAAGGTAAAAAGACGCCGAAATAGCCGATCTGAAGAAAAAGGTCGGTGATGCCAACGCCCAAGGTTTCAAAGAGGCGGAGGGCCTCTACATTCCACAGTGTGAGGGGCGAAGGACTTATTCTTCAAGTATGGCTGGAGGAGTGCGTGGAACAGCTCGGCTGTGGGCCCGAACCGAGTCTACAATGCTCCGCAGTACTTTATTCGGACCTCACTAGCGGAATTGCTGCTTCGGTCCAAGACAATTTTGCAGGATTTAGATATGAAGATGATGAAAACGAACAAACTGTACTCGGTTCAACGAGTAAGTTCAATGATCAATCAGCTCGTTGGAGGCCAACGGTTTGAAAGACCTGACTGTTGACCATAACTAATTCGTCCTGCCATGTTGCTACTGAGAGCAAACCAACACCTCTTGGACCAAGTTTAGGAGCTTTTAACCTCTGGAGGACAGCCTCAAGCTGCTGGAATGGGCGTTGGATGCCTTGTGCTATGAGTTGATGAAGAAATGGCCCAAGAACCAGGGTATTTGGTGGTTGAATGAGAGAGATATAGAGAGAGATCAAGGGTTGTGTGTATGTATATCAGATATATCTATATATCTCTGGTTTTTTGTTCCAAACATCCAACCAAAACAATGGAGGAGGAGAGGCCCCTTATATAGGCAAGACTAAGCTTCTAAGACAAGCTACAAAGGGTCAAAGGGGTCTAAGGGGAGGTCAAGGCTTATTGGAGAAGCTAGGACAGCTGGTAAGCTTCTTGGGGAAGCCAAGACAAGGGGTCAAGGCTTCCTCAAGAAGCCTTGAGCAAAGGGTGCAAGAAAAGGGGTCAAAGGGTGTGCAAAGGGTGCAAAACAGCCACACACGTGCATGGGGAGCAGGGTCTGTGCATTCCAGCTGCCACAGCTGGCATCCATTCAATCTGTAGAATACTCCGGAAGGTCGTCGGCCAGTAAAAATGGCCGGCCAGCACAATAAATTGCCGGTCGGCACAATAAATTTCCGGCCGGATAAATAGATTGCCGATAGGTGCTTCTAATGTCAAAAAATGGCCGGTGGGTATCCAAATTGAAGCCCCGGAAGTTAGCTTTCCAATGGCGCAAACCTTGCATTAAAATTCCTCCTGTGGAAAAAGTTATGCCCATTTTGGTGAAGTCGCGCAGATTCGATCCAATCGGGATGATACCCAACTTCAACCAATCATATCTCCCCCACCCGGACTTGGCTCTAGGAGATTCTTGAGTGCAAAATGAAGCCCCAAAAGTAAGCTTTCCAACGGTGGTGACCTCATAGCTAAACTCCAAGTGTACAGACAGATAAGCCTGATTCAGCGAGGGCTGCTCGACTCGCTTCTACCCGGATTCATGCCGTACTTCTCCCAGACTAGTTTTCTCCTCTCCTTTCCTCTCTTCTTCAACTCCAAACCCCTAAACAAAGTGCTTTGAAGGATTTGCCTCTCTCCTTGCCGAAGAAACTGAACATTTGCCCTGCACACCTTTCTCCGCCAAGCAAAACATCAGTGGTGCCCAAGTCTTAAGGGCGGTCAAAAATGGGGTGTCTACAGAGGGCATGGCCCCTGAATCTTCAAATATCGCTATGGGAGTGTGTCCATTTAATTAGCTTCAGTTGCATACTCTAATGCCTTTAATAATGTAGGCAGAAATAGTTTGAGAGAGAATCACAAACAATTTGCCTTAGGATCCTATGAACTACTACACATCCCAAACCACATCTTGTTGATTACCCAACAATGCCCTCGCATAAATGTATTCAAGATATACTTCATGTGCCATGAATCATTTGCTTACGAGGGCCTTCTTAATGAAATTCAAAATACAAATTGTTGTTGTGTCGCCAGGATTATCAGTTAACAAAACATTTTCTTCTCCCCACAGCATAGGTTAACAATATAATGTCATGAACTAAAATTATGGAAACACGTTGCTGATGACCCAACAATGAACACATACCCCATGACGGCGTGCTGATGACCAATCAAAAAACTTGAGGTTTACACTATGGTTGCTTTCTGTAGTTGAAAATAATTTCTTTAAAAGTCAGCCTCAGTTGAGAAATCTATGGCCAAAACATAAGAAATTAGAATTAGAAAGTGTGATTAATCAATAGCCTAAATACTCTGACATCTTTCTAGTACAAACCTTTGCAACTGCATAAAAACAACAGAGGATAATCTGGTGTAGCCAACAAATCATATTCTAACTAGATTTTTTTTGTCTAGGCCCTCAATAGGCTTGAGCCATCTCTACTGTAGACCAAAATGCCCTTACTGCAAGAACACGAAAGCCATCAAACAGTAGAGAACTCATAAAGGGGTGGTAATCTATGTAAATATATCACATTCGAACACTCAACACCAAATGTAGAATGTAATTAGTAGTAGTTGTTGGGTTTGAATTTTGGATTTTAGTAATTGAATATTAGATTTTGTTGATTTCTTAACTATTTTAAGTTAATAGTTTGTTTCATGCAATATTTTTCATGAATCTTAAAATTATTTTTCAATCAATCATATGCAATATATAGAAATAGTATAAAAAGGATATTAAAGAAAAATCAATACTCAACCTAATTAATTAATCTATTTATTTTTTCTTAATCCAACAACAATGTACTTATATTTAATTTTTTAAAATAAATTCGATATAATTTCCATTTCAACATAGTTTTATTTCCAAATAAAAAGAAATTAGAACCACTATTAATTTTATGTTATTAATTTTTCTTCCAATTTAACTAGGGTGAAGCACCAGTAAATCCCAAAATATAATCTTGTAAATTGTTTAATCCTCTATTTTTTTTCCTACGAATCCAAAACTCCCATTAAAGTGGAAATTACACAAAAAATGTACTCACTTACACGTTTGAGTTTAATTTTTGAGGAATAAAAGTGGGTTTCTCCAAATGTAAAATTACATATTTGGGCAATCCGCACTACAGAGGTAGCCAAATGTATAGTTATTGGCGACTAAAACTCAATTTAGTCGCCGATTATATGGGTTTTAGCGACTAAAGATTTTTTAGTAGCCAAAAGTGATGGTTTTTGGCGACTAAAATAATTTAGTAGCCAAAAGTGATGGTTTTGGCGACTAAAAAACAGTTTAGTCGCCGATTATAGGTGTTTTGCCGACTAAAAACAGTTTGGTCGCTGAAAGTGAAGCTTTTTGGCTACAAAAAAAAAATTAGTAGCTAAAAACAGTCAATTGCCGACTAAAACTCAGTTTAATAGCCAAAAGGGGACCTTTTTGGCGACTAAAAACAGGTTTAGTCGCCAAAACTGCTTTATTTTTAGGCGGAACTTAATTTTTTAGCGACTAAAAAATAATTAGTAGCCGAAAATTATAGAATTAGCGACCAAAAATTTAAATTAGTCACCAAAAGTGGCCTAAATTTTTTTTTAGTAAATAATTTTTTTTACATAAATTATATTGAATAAAAATAATTATATTTATCTATATTGTTTTGTATTAATACCGGTCAATATACTATATAAATAATATATATTGCATACATATTCATGTGATGTTGTAATGGCATAGTGGATAGAGTGTGTTGCTAAAGATTTGGAATGTGGGACGGTTGGCGGTTCGAAACTCAGAAAAAGCAAAAAAGTGGGTTTTTTTTTTTTTTTGACGGAAACACCCTTGGCGACTAAACGGTTTAGTCGGCGATTAAGTGAGTTTTAGCGACTAAATTATTAGTCGGTAAATGTATGATTTTCAAAAGTGAAACACTATTGGCGACTAAAACTTTGGTCGCTAAAGACCTATATTTTGGCGACTAAAAAAGTTTTAGTCACCAATACCTCCGGCGACCACGAATACGCGACAAATGTGGCGACTAAAAAAATTTGTCAGGAAAAGTAAAATTTTGACTTTCGGCGACTAAAAACGGATTTTTGACGACTAAAAATTTAGTCACCAAAAGTGCTTTTTTTTTTTGTAGTGATATCACATAAATTCAATCTTTAATCACACAATCTCTTTTAAAATAAATTTAAAATAGTTAAAATGAGATTCATAGTATTTTTCATAACCAAAAAAAGTTGGTGTGATAGTAATAAGACTTGAAGTTTGAGAGTGTTTATTTTATAAGGTTTCATATTCAAAAATTTTCAAGTGTAAATAATTTTGTAAAGACAATTTATACAGTTTTGTCTTGATTTTAGTTCGACTCCTGCATGTAGACAGCCGAATTAGTCTCTAAATTAATCAATCCAGTGTTCTAGAAATAGAGTTACTAAAAAACAAAACAATGTTAATTATCAATAAAATATAGAATAAAATAGCATTTTAGTGGGATAGTTCTATAAGAATTACAATACAGGTGGAATTTTTTTTAATGCAAGTTTAATGCATAAAAAAGAATTGTACCAAATACTGGAAAAATTTTGTATCATATACAAGGACTTACATCATATGAAAATGAGATTATTTTTTCATTGTTCAATTAAAATGTAATTTCTCCTAAAATATATTATAAAAAATATAATTTAAAATGTGTAGATTAAATTTATCATGATGTCATATTTATATGCTAGATACTATAAAACCTTTCACTACGTTTTTTTAGTTAGTTAAGATTTAAAAAAATTAATCATTTGGCTGTAATTTATTTATGGTAAAATTACACTTTACCCTTTATGTTTTCAAGTCATAACTAAAACAAAGTCATAACAAAATATTACATAAGACATAACTAAAGATCTTAAAATAATGTTATAACTAAATAAGAAAATTAGTCATAATTAAAAATAAAAATAATATACCTAGAAATGCATATGATAAAAGTTGTACATGATAGAATTCTCCACATTATTTTTTAGGGGAATTACAACACAGTGGGACAAAGAAAAAAATGACAAAAACATATAGAGAGCAAGTGATTATGTGATGCCGTTAAAAATAGAAAAAAGAAAAAGAAGTGATTATGTGAAAATATATTTGAAAAATTGTGAGAGTGTAACACCTTTTTTTAGGTCTCGTTTGGCAAGTATTCCTTTTAATCAAAAAGTCAAAAAGTTATTAAAAAAACTAAAAAGTCAACAAATCATACCAAAAAGTCAAAGATTCCATTTTTATCTCTACTTTTTGCACAGTTTTTCGTAAAAACCCAAAAAGTCATCCTAAACATACTAGTTTTTTTTACATCACATTTTAGCTAAAAAGCCAAAAAGTTACTAAAAAAGTCTGTTCCCAAACGAGACCTTATTTAGCTTTTGTTTGTCATGTCATACTTTTTGACTTTTTGATTATTTTAGCTATAAAAAGATAAAATAAACTTTTTAATCTAATAAGATAAAATATCATATTCAAATCATAATTATTTTATTTTTTTTCTCATAAAAATTAAAAAAAATTTAAAAAATTATTTCAAATAAATTTTTTTAATCCTAAATTAAAATAGTTAAAAAGTAAAAAAAAAAAAAAAAAATTTAACTCCCGTCCTAAACGAATCTTTATGTAAATAAAAATCCTGCCCCACTGACATGCCCCTTTTTTTTGTCTGACAACTCTCAGTAACGTCCAGAAAAAGCAAGCATGTAGTAGTTTGATTTCAGAGAATCAAATGAATTTATCATAATCATCATCATTCAATATTTCTTTTTCTGTTTTTCTCTCGTCACGTTCCGTTTCATTTAATATATCGCGATACGGTCATTTGATATACATTTCAAGGTACTGTCTGGGGTTTCGATTATTTCGGGATCGGTGGCCTAACTGGGCTCCACCTGTTTATTTTTTAATTACATATCTTCCCTAGCACTTGGCCATCCACAAAAAGTCTGTAGTCCAGGCTTATCCTTTAGAATTATTATTTTTTTTTTTTGGGAATGAATAGTTGTGTGATAGAGATTAAGGTCTAGTTTGGCATTGTAAAAAAAAAAAAAAAAATTCAAAAATTATTAAAAAAGTTAATCACTATGTTGGTTTGAGTTTTTTAGATTAAATTTTTTAAAAATTGAGTTTTTTGATTTTCGTATTCTTTTGTTTTAAGTGAATATTTTTTAAATTTTAAATATTTTTTTTACTTTTTTAAATGCACCTTAGCTAGAGGTATCTAAAAAGTAAAAAATTTGTGAAAAAATATTTTAAAAAATTAATAAATACATAGAAATATAAAAAATGTACTGAATTCTTGTATTTTTTTTGTATTTTTGATATTTAGTAAATTTAAAAAAAAAAATTACAATTTTTTTACTTTTTAGGTATATTTATGTTAGGTCTGTTTAAAAAGTAAAAAAATTGCTTAAAATATTAAAAAAATTAGTAAATACAAAAAAATACGGAAGATAAGAAAGTAAAATTTTTTGAAAAGCATTTTAAAAAATGGGTAACCAAGCATAGTGAATACTATTCATAATATTTTAATGGTACAAAACAAAAATAAAAATATTATATCAAAACAGTACACATCAAGGGTCCAAAGCAAAAAAAAAAAATTAAAAACAATTGTTTATATGATTGATGGAGACATGCATCACTACCACACGCGTCCAAACGAAATAAAAATAAAATAAAATAAAAAAATTTCAAATATTATACCAGATCACGATGGAAAAGAACGGGAAAAAAAAATTCCTAACTTTTTACTGTACACACAAATCTGTACTGTGTACATGTGGATTTATATGGGTAAAATTATAATTTTACTAATTTATACAATATTTTAATACACATTTTTTTATAAAAAATTAAAAAATTAATCCAAATAATCATCTTTTTTTCCTCAATTTTTTAGTCCAAAAAGTCAAAAAGTACACTTATTTAAGACACTCCAAACAACCCCTAAATTTATATAAAATTTTATATATAAAATAAATTTAAATTATAAAATAATATGAAAAAATTATCCAAAAGTCTTATTTAAAAAAATGAGAAGTCTATTTAATTCCACAAAATTTTGGATACTCTCAAAAATATATTATGTAATTTTCTTCTTCATTCTTCTCTATATATTTGTTCTTCTCTACCTCTTTATCTTCTTAATTTTTGACGACCACGCCTTACTTCTTCTTTTTCTCTTTCTAATATATAGTCATCGACGATCAATGATAACCATTGATTGGGGTTCATAGGCGACCACCGATGAAAGAGACGAGTTTTCGGCAAATAAGATTAATAAATCTACTTACATCTGATGTAGATCTACATCAGATCTGAGTAGATCTACATGATATCCGACTAGATCTAAATCAAAATTAGTTATCGGAGTATAATCTTCTCTCTATATTTGTTTCTCTCATTTGATCTCTGAATTTTTCTACCTTTTTCCCTACTATACACTTCTATTTTTCCTATTTTAATGAAGAAAATTTTCAAGTTCTAAATAAATTATTTTTAGAGTTTTAATTACAAGCAATGAAAACTATAAAATTTTACAGTTTCAGTTTTTTGATGCTGAAATGAATCATGTTTTAAAATTATAAAATTTTACAGTTTCAAAACATTTTTAGAATTGTAAAATTTTACAGCTTTGTAACATATTTTCCAGTTTGATTAATAAAATAAAATGCTTAATAGAATCATACTTTGAAACTGTAATATTTTACAATTTCAAAACTTGCTTTTCAATTTAATCAATATTAGAGATTATTTGTTTAAACCTTACAAAAATTAAAAAATAATATATGTTTTTTTCCTCATTGTTGTTGTTTGTTGTTTTTTTTTTTTTTTTTTTTTTTCCTTTCATTTTTTCAATATTTAGCACATTTTGCTATATGTTTTTTTACTATAATTTCTTTATTTATTCCTTTTTTTCCTGACAATATTTTGGGCATTCCGGTGAGTTTCTGAAAATATTCTTGATGTCCAGCAAACATTCTGGACATTCCGATGATTTCTAGTGACGTTTAAAAAATTCTAGCGATACTCTGGCGACTTGTCGGTGATGATGAACCTTTCGGCGAGTCTCCGGTGATCGTTTGACGAAAGTCCGACGATGGTGGGATATAGTATTGTTTTTAAATTTACATATATATATAAAAGAATTTTTAGGAAACAATTAAAAATATGTAAGATTAATTGATACAAGTATTTTGTCTAAATGGGTTTGAACTTTATACATGGGACTTACTGATAAGTGTCCCAAATAATAATTTTTAGATAGTTAAGTATAGATTCATAGTATTACTATTTTTAAGATGTGTAAAATACCATAAAATATTCTAAAATTGCCTAATTCATAACTGTTGATTGATTTGATCCGTAATTTAAAATTTAAAATTTATTTTCAAAATCGTCCCATCCCATCATAATAGAAATTCATATGCAATTTAAATAAGTACAAATAAAATAAAATATTAAACAAATATTCTGTATTTTTCAAGTGTTAAAAGTGTTCCTTACGTCTCATGTTCAAATCCTAAGTATAGGTATCAAACTAAAAACTAATGCGTGAGAGATTTAAGAGTAATTTGATACAAATTAATCTTATATATCAAATTAATCTTATATATATATATATAATATTATGTAAAATTAATTGGTATTATATAAATGAAAAATATTATGTAAATTAATATTATATATTATGCAAATACTTGATAATTGTGTAAAGCTATTTTTCAATCAACTAATAAGTTAAAACCGCCAAAATTGCAGGTTGGTTATAGATAAAAAAATTTGTCAATCTGCCCGCCACAATTTGGGTTTAATTTTATCTTCAAACTATACAAAATTGCACTGCACACAGTCTTATAGTATTTTTCATCAATTTAAAAAACTATCAGTATGTTCAGGGGCGATGACATCTAACACTTGATGGGGTCTCATCTAGGGGTGGAGATTTGTCGAGCTGGGCTGGGTCGGGCGAGTTCAGTCCAAATTGACACTACATAATAAGGGACTTTGTGTCAACCGAAACTTGGTCCGGCCCTGATATTAGGCCTTTATATCTGCTTATGCTTGGCCTAAAAAATAATTATAAATCACAAACCCAACCATTGGGTTATATGTAAAAAAAATTAAAACATTCCATAATTAAATTCAATCACATGTTATATTTCTTAAATAAATATACTAATAACATTATAAATTGAAAGATTTTGTATATAAATTGAAGAATTTCTTAAACAAATACACATCTCTACAAATGTGAGTTTCAATCAAATCAATAAAGATAAAATCTAGATCTCCCAAAAAATATTTTTTAATATATTACTATTTATTTATTTATTTAATAGTGGGCAGAGCCAGGCTGGGTTAAAAATATAAATCCAAAACTGTCAACAATCCTATGGGTTAAAAATCTTCCCAAATCCTTAAAAAATAGAACTGGACTAGGTGAGCCAACATGCTAATATCCACCCTTACTCTCATCCCTGACTCTCCCCTCAAGCAAACAAAAGCTATTAAATTTTTTATCATTTGTATTGATAATATTTTATTTTATATAATTTGGCTCTTTTAAAAATTTAAGGAACTCATCAAATAAATAAAAAAATGTTCAATACAACGGTGATACCAATCAACAACATCTTGTCATTTAACTTTTAATATATATGTGGTAAGGTAATTCTATTTTGAGTGAGGTTTATCATCAACATGTAGATTTATTGTTGATATGTAATTGCACAGGTCAATAGTGATAAATATCGTACGAGCACGAAATAATCATTTTCGTATGATTCTGTTGATCAAGTTTGCACTCCTCCAAACAACGTTGCTTTGCCACTTGAAAACACAAACGTGAGCTAAACGACAGGTGTGTGCCGGTGTCACGACCCAAACCTGCCCCTATGGGTTTAGCACCGTAATCGGCCAGTAATTCGAGATTACCGAAGGCCTGCTTAACAGTAATACAGTAAAACAGAGTACAGGGGCCTGGCGGAAGCAAATACAGTAAATAAACAATGTCCAATGAGCTGTGACAGTCTGCATGCCAAAAAGACTTTTCATGCATATATATATATACACAGTGCAGAACAGTATGTACAACATTTATAATCATTCAGATTAGGGACCTAATCCCTATTAAACAGTATAGTAACAATCTATACAGTTAACAAAACAGTTACAGAGACAGACGGGGGAAATTAAAACACCCCTAAGCCATAGCTTGACAGGCTCGGAATCTCGCAGTGAGGCACAGTGGTTGGCTTGACAAAACTGGAGCTTACCCCGACGCTTCTAGCCGCGGTCTGGTGCCTGTACACCTACATATATATATATGAGCAGTGAGCTAAAGCCCAGTGAATAACATAATGCGTAAAGAGGTTTAGAATGAATGTCCTTACAGTAATGAAAACAGTTCATTAAATCAGTATTTCAGCCGCTTAGTCAGTACAGTCATATGTGGTACATCCATTAGCATAACAGTACAGTAAACAGTAGGTCTTGAAAGAACGAACAGTCAATGATGGCTATCAATCAGTAAATAGTAGTGGTTCCAACAAGGGAACCGACAGAGATCTCTGTAACAGTAACAGTCAGTAACAGTAGTTGCTAAGGATGCCACAATACAGTTTAGAATAGAGGACATACATTCATTCTATTGACAGTATCAATTTAGAAACAGTACAATTCAATTGTTCAGAAAATAATCATTTTTTAACATATCTTTACACAGTTGTTACTCACAGAGTTCTGGGCTACAGTTACGCTAGAGCGCGTCTCCAGTCGCCAACCCTACACAGTTTACAGAATGAACACACACTAAACTACACAGTTGGGAAAATAATAACTTAATCCCTATCTTGACTCGGTGTGGTTCTACATCTATATCCTCATTAAGATGCCTTAAACTAGGCCTAAGAATGCCTAGGATGAAATGAGGATGCAAAGATGCACTTTAAAAGCATTTTCAGAATTTTCAGAAAACAAGGTTCTAGCTCGAGCGTCGATTACTCCGCTCGAGCGAACATGCAGACAAAGGTTTCCGCTCGAGCGCAGACTTAGACGCTCGAGCATACTGCAAAACAGTCAAAAGTGCTGGATTTGTGAAAATCACGCTCGATTGGACGCTTGACATCCGCTCGAGCGTAAGACACAAGGTCCCGCTCGAGCGTCAATTACCCCGTTCGAGCGGACATCAAAACAGTGCAAAATACTAGGAGCATGAATTTCACGCTCGACCGCCAGTCACCCCGCTCGAGCGTGAGTTCAAAATCTAGAATTCCCAGATTTGAACCTCAAGCTCAAATTCAACTTCAAATGTATCAAATTCGATTCCTTCGGGCCCATTTCCTGGAAAAACACTTCAAAACTCATAGTTTAACATGATTCAAAACTCAATTTGTAAAATCAAGGCCCAAATGTGAGGGAATTAAACCTAATTTCAACCAACATTTCAAGAACATGCTGAATGTGTAACATGCATGAATTTAACAACTTCAAAGCTTCAAAAGCTAGCTCAATTGAGCCATTTCTTTCCAAAACATGATGAAATCATGGACTATACCAATAATATGAACATGCATGTACCAAATTCCATGTAGTGAACCTCAAAATGCTAGGATATAAGCATGCATGTATGGAATGAGCTTCCATTCAACATATAAGGACCAATTCTGGGCTTAAATCACTAGAGGCCCAAGAACCATGCAAGAATCAACTCAAATACACAATCAAAAAGGTAATTACTCTACCTTAAGTCTTGTATTCAAGTGTGGACACTCAATTTGCACAAATCCTCTACAATTCCTTCAAGTTCTCTAGCCAATTCTCAATTGAAGCCAAGTTCTCACGCTCTCACTTATCTCCTACGGTTTGGTCCCTCTCTAAGATGAACAAGAATGATGTGTATCAAAGGCTCCAAATGTTCCATGTAATGGGCCACTAAGTGGCAAGATAGTAAATAAGTTCAAGTGGTGCAATTTATGAATATTTGATCTAATTTAACCATACCAAATCATATTTCAAATAAATATACCATAAAATCACATAAATTCTAATGATCATAAAACACTAATCGATCTCCGGTTCGGCCGCCGATAAGGCCTTCAATTCGCAATTTAAACATAAAACATGAACAGATAATCAAACAGTCAAACAGATAGATAATGCATTTAAACAGATACAGTCAATTAATCAGTTTCAGATTTCAATCAGTCAGTTCAGTATTTTAATCAGTTCAATTACTTTTCACAATTAGTCTCAGTTTAGCAGTAATTGGTAGTTTATCGGTAAACAGTAGTGAGGGTAATTACAGTCTCCCCTCCTTAAAAAGAGTTTAGTCCTCTAAACTCGAGTTACCTTTATTTTGGAAGAAAACAGGATTCAGTGGAAATAGTTCAGGATATCTTTTAGCCATGTCATCTTCCCTTTCCCAAGTGGCATACACGCCACCATGGTTTTGCCAGTCGACTTTCACTAACGGGATCTCTTTGTTTCTCAACTTATAGATCCGTCTGTTTACAATCTAAATAGGCCGTTCCTCGTAAGTGTAGCCATCACTCAGCACTACACGAGTAGGCTCTATCACATGGAAAGGATCCCGGAGGTAATCCCTCAACATAGAAATGTGGAAGACGTTGTGCATATGCTCCATTTCAGGAGGAATCGCAACTTGATACGCCACCAGATTGATTTTCTTAATAATCTCATACGGTCCGACATATCTTGGCGCTAACTTGCCTTTGACTCCAAAACGAGTCTGGCCTTTCATCGGTGTCACTTTAACAAAAACGTGATCACCTACTTCATACTCTCTATCTCGTCTTCTAACACCAACATAACAGATCTCTGTAGCAGTATCAGTAAACAGTAGGTGCTAAGGATGCCACAATACAGTTCAGAATATAGGACTTTGCTTGGTCCCCAGAAGATTGTATATGAAACGACTAAGAAAGTGAACTAATACAACAGAGACTGAAATTCACAGAGCAGGCAGAAAATTATGCTGATGTCAGAAGGCGAGACAGAGAATATGAAATAGGTGATCACGTGTTTGTGAAGGTGACACCGATGAAAGGCCAGACTCGTTTTGGAGTCAAAGGCAAGTTTAGCGCCAAGATATGTCGGACCGTATGAGATTATTAAGAAAATCAATCTGGTGGCGTATCAAGTTGCGATTCCTCCTGAAATGGAGCATTCACAACGTCTTCCACATTTCTATGTTGAGGGATTACCTCCGGGATCCTTTCCATGTGATAGAGCCTACTCGTGTAGTGCTGAGTGATGGCTACACTTACGAGGAACGGCCTATTTAGATTGTAAACAGACGGATCTAAAGTTGAGAAACAAAGAGATCCCGTTAGTGAAAGTCGACTTGGCAAAACCATGGTGGCGTGTATGCCACTTGGGAAAGGGAAGATGACATGGCTTAAAGATATCCCTGAACTATTTCCACTGAATCCTGTTTTCTTCCAAAACGAAGGTAACTCAAGTTTGAGGACCAAACTCTTTTTAAGGAGGGGAGATTGTAACAACCCTCACTACTGTTTACCGATAAACTACCAATTACTGCTAAACTGAGACTTATTGTGAAAAGTAATTAACTGATTAAAATACTGAACTGACTGATTGAAATCTGAAACTGATTAATTTGACTGTATCTGTTTAAATGCATTATCTTATCTGTTTGACTGTTTGATTATCTGTTCATGTTTATGTTTAAATTGCGAATTGAAGGCCTTATCGGCGGCCGAACGGAGATCGATTAGTGTTTTATGATCATTAGAATTTATGTGATTTTATGGTATATTTATTTGAAATATGATTTGGTATGGTTAAATTAGATCAAATATTCATAAATTGCACCACTTGAACTTATTACTATTTGCCATAGTGGCCCATTACATGGAACATTTGGAGCCTTTGATACACATCATTCTTGTTCATCTTAGAGAGGGACCAAACCGTAGGGAATAAGTGAGAGCGTGAGAACTTGGCTTCAATTGAGAATTGGCTAGAGAACTGAAAGGATTGTAGAGGATTTGTGCAAATTGAGTGTCCACACTTGAATACAAGACTTAAGATGAGTAATTACCTTTTTGATTGTGTATTTGAGTTGATTCTTGCATGTTCTTGGGCCTCTAGTGGATTTAAGCCCAGAATTGGTCCTTATATGTTGAATGGAAGCTCATTCCATACATGCATGCTTATATCCTAGCATTTTGAGGTTCACTACATGGAATTTGGTACATGCATGTTCATATTATTGGTATTAGTCCATGATTTCATCATGTTTTGGAAAGAATTGGCTCAATTGAGCTGCTTTTGAAGCTTTGAAGTTGTTTAATTCATGCATGTTACACATTCAGCAATGTTCTTGAAATGTTGGTTGAATAGGTTAATTCACACTCACATTTGGGCCTTGATTTTAACAAATTGAGTTTTGAATTCATGTTATAAAACTATGTTTTTGAAGTTGTTTTTCCAGGAAATGGGCTCCGAAGGAATCGAATTTGATACATTTTGAAGTTGAATTTGAGCTTGAGGTTCAAATCTGGAATTCAGATTTTGAACTCACCACGTGAGCGGGGATACGACTGGCGGTCGAGCGTGAAATTCATGCTCCAGTATTTTGCACTGTTTTGATGTCCCTCGAACGGGTAATTGACGCTCGAGCGGGACCTTGTGTCTACGCTCGAGCGGATGTCAAGCGTCCAATTCGAGCGTGATTTTCACAAATTCAGCACTTTTGACTGTTTTGCAGTATCGCTCGAGCGTCTAAGTCTGCGCTCGAGCGGAAACCTTGTCTGCATGTTCCCTCTGAGCGGAGTAATCGACGCTCAAGCTAGAACCTTGTTTTCTGAAAATTCTGAAAATGCTTTTAAAGTGCATCTTTGCATCCTCATTTATCCTAGGCATTCTTAGGCCTAGTTTAAGGCATCTTAATGAGGATATAGATGTAAGAACCACACCGAGTCAAGATAGGGATTAAGTTATTATTTCCAACTGTGTAGTTTAGTGTGTGTTCATTCTGTAAACTGTGTAGGGTTGGCGACTGGGGACGCGCTCTAGCGTAACTGTAGCCCAGAAACTCTGTGAAGTAACAACTGTG
This sequence comes from Camellia sinensis, assembly GCF_004153795.1. Taxonomy (NCBI): domain Eukaryota; kingdom Viridiplantae; phylum Streptophyta; class Magnoliopsida; order Ericales; family Theaceae; genus Camellia; species Camellia sinensis. Next base: position 1,687,116 of record NW_021025046.1, on the reverse strand, counting down.
TAAAGATATGTTAAAAAATGATTATCTTCTGAACAATTGAAATGTACTGTTTCTAATGAATTGATACTGTCAATAGAATGAATGTATGTCCTCTATTCTGAACTGTATTGTGGCATCCTTAGCAACTACTGTTACTGACTGTTACTGTTACAGAGATCTCTGTCGGTTCCCTTGTTGGAACCACTACTTTTACTGATTGTAGCCATCATTGACTGTTCGTTCTTTCAAGACCTTACTCGTTTACGTACTGTTATGCTAATGGATGTACCCGACATATGACTGGTGACTGACGGAGCTGCAGTCGTGCTGAAAATACTGATTAATGAACTGTTTTCATTACTGTTAAGGACATTCAGTTCTAAAACTCTTTACGCATATGTTATTCACTGGGTTTTAGCTCACTGCTCATATATATATGTAGCGTGTAACAGGCACGCCAGCGGCGCTAAGAGCGTACGGGGTAAGCTCAGTTTTGTTCAGCCAACCAAACTGTGCCTCACTGCCGAGATTCGAAGCCGTTTGTCAAGCTATGGCTTAGGGGTGTTTTTAATTTCCCCGTCTGTCTCTGTAATGTGTTTGTTAACTTGTATAGATTGTTACTATAACTGTTTAATAGGGATTAGGTCCCTAATCTGAATGATTATAAATGTTGTACATACTGTTTTGCACTGTGTATATTATATATATATATTGCATGAAAAGTCTTTTTGGCATGCAGACTGTCACAGCTCATTGGAACATTGTTTATTTACTGTATTTGCTTCCGCCAGGCCCCTGTACTCTGTTTTACTGTATTACTGATTACAAGGCACTTCGGTAATCTGTACTTACTGGCCGATTACGGGTGCTAAAACCATATAGGGGCGGGTTTGGGTCGTGACACCGGCACAACACCTACCGTTTAGCTCAGTTGTGTTATTCAGGTGCAAAGGCAACGCTTGTTTGGAGGAGTGCAAAAACTTGATCACAGAATCATACGAGACAGGATTATTTCGGCTCGTACGATATTCATCACTATTGACCTGTGCAATGTACATATCAACAATAAATCTACATGTTGATGATAAACCTCACTCAAAATATAAATTACTCTTAGCCACATATATTAAAGTTAAATTACAAGAGTTATTGATTGGTATCACCGGTTGTATTGAACCATTTTTTATTTATTTGATGAGTTCCTTAAAATTTTAAAAGAGCCAAATTATGATAAAATAAAATAATAATATTATAATAGCAATGATAAAAATTTAATAGCTTTTGTTTGCTTGAGGGGAAGTCAGGGATGAGAGTAAGATGATATTAGCATGTCTGGCTCACCTTAGTCCAGTTCTATTTTTAAGGATTGGAGATTTTTCAACCCATAGGATGTTGGCAGTTTTGATATATATTTTTTAACCCAGCTGGCTCTGCCACTATTAAATAAATAAATAAATAGTAATAATATTAAAAAATATTTTGGGAGATCTAGATTTTATCCTTTATTGAATTGATTGAATCACATTGTAGAGATGTGTACTGTTTTAAGAAATCTTCAAATTTTAATACAAAATCTTTCAATTTATATATGTATTAGTAGTATTTTATTTAAAGAAATATAACATGTGATTGAAATTTATTATGAATGTTTTAATTTTTTACATATAACCCAATGTTGGGTTTTGTGATTTATAATGATTTTTTAGGCCAGCATAAGAGATTATAAGGCCTAATATCAGGGTCCGGACCACGTTTCGTTGACACAAGTCCTTATTATGTATGTGGTCAATTGGGACTAACTCGCCCCGACCCAGCCAGCTCGACAAATCTGCCCACCCCTAGATGAGACCCCATCAAGTGTTAGAAGTCATCGCCCCTGAACATACTGATAGTGT
>NW_021025046.1:1660947-1680462 GCF_004153795.1 Camellia sinensis | reverse complement strand
AATAACTTAATCCCTATCTTGACTCGGTGTGGTTCTACATCTATATCCTCATTAAGATGCCTTAAACTAGGCCTAAGAATGCCTAAGATGAAATGAGGACGAAAAGATGCACTTTAAAAGCATTTTCAGAATTTTCAAAAAATAGGGTTCCAGCTCGAGCGTCGATTACTCCGCTCGAGCGGACATGCAGAAAAAGGTTTCCGCTCGAGCGCAGACTCAGACGCTCGAGCGTACTGCAAAACAGTCAAAAGTGCTGGATATGTGAAAATCACGCTCGATTGGGCGTTCGACATTCGCTCGAGCGTAAGACACAAGGTCCCGCTTGAGCGTCAATTACCCCGTTCGAGCAGACATCAAAACAGTGCAAAATAATGGGAGCGCAAATTTCACGCTCGACCACTAGTATTTTGAGAATTTGTGCGTGAAATTTGAGAATTCTCAAATCTGCTCGAACGGGGTAATTGACGCACAAATTTCACGCACAAATTCAAAATCTAGAATTCTCAGATTTGAAGCTCAAACTCAAATTCAACTTCAAATGTATCAAATTCGATTCTTTCGGGCCCATTTCCTGGAAAAACACTTCAAAACTCATAGTTTAACATGATTCAAAACTCAATTTGTAAAATCAAGGCCCAAATGTGAGGGAATTAAACCTAATTTCAACCAACATTTCAAGAACATGCTGAATGTGTAACATGCATGAATTCAACAACTTCAAAGCTTCAAAAGCTAGCTCAATTAAGCCAATTCTTTCCAAAACATGATGAAATCATGGACTATACCAATAATATGAACATGCATGTACCAAATTCCATGTAGTGAACCTCAAAATGCTAGGATATAAGCATACATGTATGGAATGAGCTTCAATTCAACATATAAGGACCAATTCTAGGCTTAAATCACTAGAGGCTCAAGAACCATGCAAGAATCAACTCAAATACACATTCAAGAAGGTAATTACTCTACCTTAAGTCTTGTATTCAAGTGTAGACACTCAATTTGCACAAATCCTCTACAATTCCTTCAAGTTCTCTAGCCAATTCTTAATTGAAGCCAAGTTCTCACTCTCTCACTTATCTCCTACGGTTTGGTCCCTCTCTAAGATGAACAAGAATGATGTGTATCAAAGGCTCCAAATGTTCTATGTAATGGGCCACTAAGTGGCAAGATAGTAAATAAGTCAAAGTGGTGCAATTTATGAATATTTGATCTAATTTAACCATACCAAATCATATTTCAAATAAATATACCATAAAATTACATAAATTCTAATGATCATAAAACACTAATCGATCTCCGGTTCCGCCGCCGATAAGGCCTTCAATTCGCAATTTAAACATAAAACATGAACAGATAATCAAACAGTCAAACAGATAGATAATGCATTTAAACAGATACAGTCAATCAATCAGTTTCAGATTTCAGTCAATCAGTTCAATATTTCAATCAATTCAATTACTTTTCATAATCAGTCTTAGTTTAGCAGTAATCGGTAGTTTATCGGTAAATAGTGGTGAGGGTTGTTACAGCCGGAAACCCCTCCGATGCCTAAGTCAGCAACTAGACAATAGACAATAAGCTATGTGTATTCTGGGGTAAGAATTGGGATACCTGTCCATAGGTCTGGTCATGAGCTTTTATATACTTTACTTTGGCACAATCGTAGTAGGATTCCAACTCTCCCTATGAGAGTCCTCCTAGGAATCACACACCCTACTCACTACTAATCAAGTGAGATGGTTTTGCACAATCCTAGCAGGACTCTACTCTCCTTAGCAAAGTCCTCCTAGGAGTCATACTCCTACTCACTACCAACCAAGTGAAATGGTTTGCACAATCCCAGTAGAACTCTAACTCTCCTTAGCAGAGTCCTACTATGAGTCTCATCACTGCAAGCCAAGTGAGATGGCTGAACCCTTTACCTCGGTTATACATTTCTAACCGAACTGCCTTATCTCGGTCCCCTGCCATTCAGACCGTGTGATCGAAAGCTAATCTATCGAATGCCACCCTACCGAGTTATACACAGCTTGGCTCTCGCCATTGATGTTACTTCCTTTACCTCGGCTGACATTACGGTCAACCAGGTTATTTCGGCTCGGTGATACTTTAAGTACCACTATCAGTCTTGACTCTGAGATGACGCCCTGTAGAGCTATCCTTTAGCTCGGTTCTCCCCCCACTGATACCTTAGTTTTGTCTGTTTAGACCGAGCTAACTACAGTAGCCTCCGACCGAACTAACAAGGACAAGGTTTAAGTTGCGAAGCCCAAACACCTCGGCCTATAGTTCGTCCCAAATCCGTAATATGAGATGTCTTCTTGGCTTAAGACTGAGCTACACCAGGCCTTATCTTGGCCCATTGCGCGGCCCCACTTCCAAAGAAGACTTTCCTAGCTCGGCCCAATTTTCTTACAAATTACCCTCTCAATTTCCCCTTAATTCCATCTGCGCAGCATGATTGGGATTACTCTCCTCTAGCCGAGCTAAAAACGCTCAACTATGCCGAACTAGAGAAGTTTGTTTGATCTAACAACTCGTTCAGTCCCAAAAAGTCTGGTCAGTTGCTCAGCATGTCATTCCACTAATCTGGCATATCTGATACGACGTTATCCCAATGACAGGTGGCGTGCCCCCATTAGCCCCGTTCTCCTATTACAACCGTCATGCCAAAAATTTGAATAGCCCTATTTTTTTGCCTTCAACGTATATATTCTTCGAGTTTGTAATCGTACAGCGAGTCGTTCTTTCTGTGTCTCGCCGAGTAGACTAACTCGGTTTATACTAACCTTGCCAACCTGCTTTGGCCGAGACAACCATCTCGGTCCAGGAAAAAATTTGTTGGTCAAACCTGCCAACTTGCTTTGGCCGAGATAACCATCTCGGTCCAAGAAAAAATTTGTTTGTCAAACCTGCCAACCTGCTTTGGCCGAGGTAACCATCATCCCGGCCAAAGAGTTCAAAAATTTGTTGATCAAACCTGCCAACCTGTTTTGGCCGAGCTAACCATCATCTCGGTCAAAGAGTGCAAAAGTTTGTTAGTCAAACCTGCCAACCCGCTTTGACCGAGATAACCATCATCCCGGCCAAAGAGTTCCAAAAATTTTGTTAGTCATACCTGCCAACCTGCTTTGGCCGAGGTAACCATCATCCCGGCTAAAGAGTTCAAAAAATTTTGTTGGTCATACCTGCCAACCTGCTTTGGCCGAGGTAACCATCATCCCGACCAAAAAGTTCAAAAAATTTTGTTGGTTATACCTGCCAACCTGCTTTGGCCGGGGTAACCATCATCTCGGCCAAAGAGTTCAAAATTTGTTGGTCAAACCTGCCAACTTCCTACAGCCTAGATCCTCATCTCGGCTTAGGAGAGCTAAATGTTGGTTATTCCTGCCAACCTTCTTCAGCGCGGATCTTTATCTCAGCTTGAAGAAGAGCTAAATGCTTGGGGTATGTTTGGTAACGTTTAGACTGTATAGACTATTACTGTACCGTTTATTAGGGATTAGATCCCTGTTCTGAATGATTGTACTTGTATGTGTAGACTGTCACAGCTCATTGGACATTGTTTATTTACTGTATTGGCTTCCGCCAGGCCCTGTACTCTGTTTTACTAGATTACTGTTAGGCAGGCCTTCGGTAATCTCGGATTACTGGCCGGTTACGGTGCTAAACCCATAGGGCCGGGTTTGGGTCGTGACAGAGGATTCCTTTGCTTGGGATCTAATTCTGCCATGGGTGGGATAGAAGGTAAACCTTCGCGCCTCCCACCCCCTTCCAGTGTTTGTCTATCAATAGCAGATTGCGGCAAGTCTTCATTGTGCACTATTACTTTCAACTAGAGAGAAAAACTTGATCAAGAGGTTTTGCTCTTTATGAAATTCCCACAGACAGTGCCAATTGTACGAGCATGAAATAATTCTTCTCGGATGATCCTGTTGATCAAGTTTGCACTCCTCCAAACAACGTTGCTTTGCCACCTGAAAACACAAACGTGAGCTAACCGGCGGGTGTGTACCGGAAACCCCTCCGATGCCTAAGTCAGCAACTAGACAATAGATAATAAGCTATGTGTATTCTGGGGTAAGAATTGGGATACCTGTCCATAGGTCTGGTCATGAGCTTTTATAGACTTTACTTTGGCACAATCCTAGTAGGATTCCAACTCTCCCTATGAGAGTCCCCCTAGGAATCACACACCCTACTCGCTACCAACCAAGTGAGATGGTTTTGCACAATCCTAGTAGGACTCTACTCTCCTTAGCAAAGTCCTTATAGGAGTCATACTCCTACTCACTACCAACCAAGTGAGATGGTTTGCACAATCCTAGTAGGACTCTAACTCTCTTTAGTAGAATCCTACTAGGAGTCTCATCACTGCAAGCCAAGTGGGATGGCTGAACCCTTTACGTCGGTCATACATTTCTGACCAAACTGCCTTATCTCGGTCTCCTGCCATTCGGATCGTGTGATCGAAATCTAATCTATCGAATGCCACCCTACCGAGCTATACACAGCTCGGCCCTCGCCATTGATGTTACTTTCTTTACCTCGGCTGACATCTTTACCTCAGCTGACATTGCGGTCAACCAGGTTATTTCGGCTCGGTGATACTTTAAGCACCACTATCAGTCTTGACTCTAAGATGACGCCCTGCAGAGCTATCCTTTAGCTCGGTTCTCCCCCCACTGATACCTCGGTTTTGTCTGTTTAGACCGAGCTAACTGCAGCAACCTCCGACCGAACTAACAAGGACGAGGTTCAAGTTGCGATGCCCAAACACCTCGGCCCATAATTCGGCCCAAATCCGTAATATGAGATGTCTTCTTGGCCTAAGACCGAGCTACACCTGCCCTTATCTCGACCCATTGCGCGGCCCAACTTTCAAAGAAGACTTTCCTAACTCAGCCCAATTTGCTTACAAATTACCCTCTCAAATATATAATTAATATCTCCCATTACAACTATGTGATGAAAATAATATCAACTCAGTTTGGGTTTTCTATCTTACATAATTTGTTTTGAAAACAATAATGATTTATAAACACTTTTATAAAGTTACTTATTCACTTGCAAATTTGAGCTAAGATGGTGTTAAATCAAAAGAAAAAATGAATCTTTGTGTTTTTCAAAAAATAATTTTAGAATTTTTAATTTTTTGCTTTTGCGTGTTTGGTTCTATTTAGTAAATTTTGTTCATATTTTAATCAATTTTTTTTTTCATTTTTTAATGCACCTAATTTAGATTTACTTAAATAGTAAAATATTTTTGCATAAATCTAAAAAACAATCAATAAATATAAAAATATATATGAAAGTGTACTATTTATATATATATATATATTGTAATTTTTGAGTTTTTTTAAAAAAAATTCACAAATTTTATTGTATCTAGATTATGTAGATTTTAAAAAATATAAAAAAAATGATTAAAATATTAAAACGTTCACTTAAAACAAAGAAAATGCGAATTAAAAACTTAAAAACAGTTTTTAGAAATTCTCCCCCCCTTCTTATTGATTAGCCAAACAAGGAAAATTAAAATAAAAGAAGTGGGAATTGTTGTCAAAATACATATAAATACAAACACTACAAACTTGACTTTATCACTTTCATATTTGTGGATTTACTTGCGCTTGGTATTCAGCATTATCTTCTTTTGCCTCCTTAGATTTGGCCAATGTTGATTGTGCCTTCAATTCCAACTTTTTCAATAAATAAATGTGTCACCTTAAATTATGGGAAATTTATTAATTTATAAGATATTTTTATATTTCAATAAATCTTATTATTTGAATATTTAATCTATCAAATCTTAATTCTTATATTTAATGTATTTTATAAACATTTCTACTCTTACAAATATTTTTTAAATAATTTGGTGATGTGAATATTTACATTTTTCAATGTGAATATTCATATTGACATGTGAATGTTCACATTGATAGTGTGAACATCTACATTGACGATATGAATATTTACATTGCCATATTAACATTCACATTGATAATGTGAACATTCACATCACGGAACATTCATACTGTAAATGTGAATATTGTTAGGGATATTTTGGTAACTATGCCACCTATAAGATTTATTGGAATATAAGAAAATAATGTGGACTAAATGAAACATAAATAGATAAAAAGAGATTTATGAAAAAATGCCCCTTAAATTAATGATAGACTAATAAATTGATGATAATATAACAAATGTCAAAAAAATATAATTTTAACAAAAATGCTAGAGACCCCAAAAAAATTATCAAAAATTCTACTAAATGTCTCACATAGGTGTGGGACCCACATGAGACTCATACTGTGTGGATCCTACACTCACATGAGACATATAAAAATTTTGGTAAAATTTTTAAAACTTCTAACTTTACTCTAATTTTAATATATGTTTTTACGTATTTTATGTACTTTCACATTTTTGGGCAATCGTTAAAATTTTTATTAATAGTTATTACAATTTTTATAAATAAAAAACCTTAAGGATGTAAGTAAGTACGGCAACGGACGAGGGTGATTTTTACTGAAAATTATTATATAATTTTGGAGCATCATATGTGACATTATAAATAAAAAAATATTAAATATATTTAGTAAATTATTTGTTATCTCTTAATTATTTAACAAAAGTAAGTCAATATTGTCTCACCTCCTAATTGTAAAGTTTCTTGATACCTTATTGGTTGCTACATATGATACTTTGAGAACTTATTTGATTAGATAGATTATAGTATAAGATTGAAATTATTAATTCTTGAGATTCAAATTTCATCGTTTCATTGTAATTTTAGTTATTTGGATTAAATTTTCATGAATATTCTATCTAACAAAATTAGTCTTTTTTTTTAATCTTACTACTGATAACGCAAAATAAACATATAATTGAGATTATATATTTCTATATATATTGCAAAAGAAACACATACAAAAGAAAATTTTTATGTCACTATCAACTAAATAATCAATCATACAATAATTTCATAAATTATAAATTTTCTCACTATTAATCCTACTAAATAAACAGAGCATACGACTACTAAATAATAAAATTTTAATTGTAAAGTTGGCTAACCATAACATAATGTTTTTCAAAGTCTACGTGTAGCATATTCTCACCTCTAACGGGATGGATTTTCAACAGGTTAGCTTTGACGTCATCACCACATAATAGTAACAATAATAAGATACATTATTTATTTTTGAATGTCGGTACAATGGGATAAGAATTTTTTAGGGCAAAGTGAATGGTTAGACTTGTAGTGATCAAGGCAACAATGGTGGACTTTGTCAACCATCTCTCCGTTTCTTGTAATTTACTCTTTCTTGTCTTTTTTGAACAAAATTTTTGAAAGTATTGGTCACTACAAAACTAGCAATCTTGACATTCCCATATTTGAATAACAATGTCACAAATTTAAAAAATATTGGATTAGTTACTCTAAAATGTACTCAACTATTTATAAATATCATATTTTTATATATTTATGAATTTGTACATATTAATTTACTCAATTATGAAAATCGTACAAGTATATCTCTTTTGAAGGTAGTATGAAGGAAGTGAAAGTGGTATATTTTCATAAATAAAAAGATAAAGTAATATTTGTTAATAGTTAAAGGGGTCTTGGTGTAATTTGTTGGAATAATCTTCTGTGTAAAAAAATAAAACTGAAACAAATAAAATAATTTACTTACAAAAAATTCTTGTTTCGAAAAATAAAAATAGAAAGACTATGATTAAGTCGAGTGTGTGACACTTTATCCTTAAGATAGATTCGCCCCTACACAGGTGCTCATGGATTAATGGCGTCTATCTATGCAATGATCAAAAACCACAGATTGTAGTAGCACTACAAACAATCTGTCAGGCAAAACAAACCTGAGTTCTACAACTCTCTGAAAACTCTATGAACTAATATGAAGAAAATGTAGCACAAAAGGAAAACGGGAAAGGAAAAATGAAATGAATGAATCTGTTGGAGGATCCTGAATTTATAGGCCAAGAGGTGTCTGTTCAGAAGGGTAGTAAACCCTTCAAACAGATGTGAAACCTGGAACTGCTAGAAATTGAAAAGAGGCGACCGGAGAGGCACTGTTCTGGGAAGCAAAAATTCAAATTTTTGGTGCAAACATTTGAATTAATCTGTTAGGATTTCAAATTTTTTCCTACAATAATTTGAAAAAAAATTAAATGGATTTTGTCCAAAAAATTAAGCTAAGACTTGGCCCACAACCGACCCGACTCGATCAACCTGACGACGGCAACGCGCGCATGTATGGTGGATTTGGGTCAAACTGCTTTGTCCATAACTTCCCTCCTTACAAGACTTAGGGTGCCCCTTGTAGCCCATCCCAAGTATGTCAACCTAAAGCTTATATACTCATATAAGCTCTCTTAATGTTTCTATGTGGGATAGCTAAAACAAGGTAACCCACATTTGATTCTTCAACTTCCCATTTCACGAAATTGAAAATGACATAAATTTCTCATTCAATCATAAATGGTTTTGACGATTCGTCTTCACCGTGTGACTTACCATGTAGCAAAGAATATGTCACCACTTCGATGCACCTTAAAAGACGTGTGGATCTCACTTAAATTTGAGCTCAAAGATGGCCCAAAATAAGCATATAAAATCAAAAAAATTTAACAATACTCCACATTAATGGAATTGACAAAGAGAAAATGCAACAACATGATGTTTCTAAAGAGAGTTCATAAATCAGAGATATTCAACAAAGGATAGGTCACTTTTGACTCTAAACTTTTCCTTGTGAGACACTATCAGATTTACTAGCTAATTAGTGAACATGATGTCTTGAACTGTTTAGCCATTTGTGTAAATTAAGACAATATAACGCACACAGTATATTTCCAAACACAATTTGATTCTCACAATTGTGTTCATTTTGGCCTGAACAACCTGGTACTTCATGAGTGCTCTAGAGAATTATAAACCTTACAAAACTCATAAAACTGGCCCAGTTCACACTCATATAGGTGATTCTTATGAAAAGTATCCTACCATACTCCACTAGGTATTCCTAGATATAAGAATCATTAAAAGCATTGCTTATCCTAACACATTGCAGACATCACTATTTCATCATAGAAATTAGTAGGAGTTCAACTCCCCAGTGATTCTTATAAGTCATACACAACTCAGTTGTCCCTTTGAACCTAGATCTTGGGATCTCCAGTCAACTAAGTTGGGTTGCTATTTAAATAGGCTTAAGTCTTATTCCCCTCGATGAATTCTCAACTAACTCTCATGCTGACCTTTTGGTTAGTAGATCCGTTATATTGTCTTTAGACTTCACATATTCAATGGAAATAATTTCATTAGAGAGTAGTTGTCTCACAGTGTTATATCAACGACGGATGTGTCGTGACTTACCGTTATACATATAACTATGTGCTCTAGCTATTGTCAATTGACTATCACGATGTATACATACAGCAGGCACAAGTTTCGGCCACATTGGAATATCTTTAAGGAAGTGACAAAACCATTCTGCTTCTTTCCCAGCTTTATCTAATGCTACAAACTCTGATTTCATAGTAGACCTAGCAATGCAAGTCTGTTTGGAAGATTTCCAAGATACAGCCGCACCACCAAGAGTAAGGACATACCCACAGGTGGATTTTGAGTTTCTAGTATCCGATATCCAGTTTGCATCACAGTATCCTTCAAGTACCGCTAGATATATAGTATAGTTTAGCCCAATGTTACGAGTAAATCTGAGATATCTTAGAACCTTTATAATAGCTTTCCAGTGCTCTGCTGTTGGATTACTCGCATATCTACTTAATTTGCTTACTACATAAGCTATATTCGGGCGAGTGTAGTTCATCAAGTACATTAGGCTTCCAATAATTTGGGCATACTCTAACTGAGAAATACTTTTTTGTACATTCTTAGAAAGAAATAAATTAACATCAATAGGTGTTCTAGCAAGATGATTATCATCTTTGTTAAATTTGTCAAGTATTTTCTCAATATAATGTGACTGTGACAAAGCATATCCTTATGATGTTTTGGTAATTTTCATACCAAGAATTATATCAGCAATCTCCATGTCCTTCATGTCAAATTGTTTATTCAACATTTTCGTGATAGTTTTAATCATGCCATTATTACTACATATGATGAACATATCATCAACATAAAGACATACTATAACATAACTTTTGTTTGTATTTTTAATATAAACACATTTGTCACATTTATTAATTTTAAATCCATTTGACATTATTGTTTTGTCTAATTTCTCATGTCATTGCTTTGGTACTTGTTTTAAACCATATAATGATTTAACCAATTTACACACTTTCTTTTTTTTCCTGGAACAGAAAATTCTTCTGGTTGTTCCATGTAGATTTCTTCAGTTAACTCACCATTTAAGAAAGTTATTTTCACATCTATTTGATGAATTTCTAATTTGTATAAAGATGCAACAGTAATTAGTATTCTAGTGGATGTTATTCTAATAACTGGTGAATATATGTCAAAGTAATCAAGACCTTCTTTTTGTCTATATCCTTTGACCACAAGTCTTGCCATATATTTGTCAATTAATCCATCTACTTTCATTTTCCTCTTGAAAATCCACTTGTATCCAAGTAGTTTACAACCTGGTAGCAAATCCACCAATTTCAATATGTGATTTTGCAAGATGGATTCAACTTTGCTATTTATAACCTCTTTTCATAAATGAGCCTCAAGACTGCATATAGTTTCTTTAAAAGTTAAAGGCTCATTTTCTAACAAAAATGCTAGAAAATTTGGACTAAAAGATTTTGAAATTCTAGCACGTTTACTACGCCTCAGTTCCTCTTCTTCATTTTGATCTATCTCTTGCTCTTGTACTTGATCTTTTTTTTATTTTTTTTATCATGACTAGTAATAGCATTATAAAATCTTTTATTAGTATCAGTCTCTTGTCCAGTTTTATTAGGAAACACATGTTCAAAGAATGATGCATTCTTAGATTCAATAATAGTATTTACATACATTTCTGAGTGTTCTGACTTGTGAATCAAAAATTGATATGCACTACTATTCTTCACATAACCGATGAACATGCAATCAATAATTTTCGGACCTATCTTAATCTTTTTAGGACTACAAATAGCCACTTTAGCCAAACGCCCCTACACTTGTAAGTATTTGTAGGAGGGTACACTCCCATGCCACATTTCATAAGATGTATAATTCACTTTCTTTAAGGGTATTTTATTAAGAATATAATTAGCAGAAAGTATTTCTTCTCCCCACAAGTTTTGAGGTAATCCAGAACTTATTAACATGATATTTATCATTTCTTTTAAAGTCTTATTTTTTCTTTCAGTAATTTTATTTTGCTAAGGTGAGTAAAGAGCAGTAGTTTGATGAATTATTTCATATTCTTTGATGTATAATTCACTTTCTTTAAGGGTATTTTATTAAGAATATAATTAGCAGAAAGTATTTCTTCTCCCCACAAGTTTTGAGGTAATCCAGAACTTATTAACATGATATTTATCATTTCTTTTAAAGTCTTATTTTTTCTTTCAGTAATTTCATTTTGCTAAGGTGAGTAAAGAGTAGTAGTTTGATGAATTATTTCATATTCTTTACAAAAATCACCAAAAGGTGATTCATATTCACCACCTCTATCACTTCTTAGAATTTTAATTTTCTTGCCAAATTGATTTTCAATTTCATTCTTATATTGAATGAAAATTTCCAAAGCTTCCTCATTGGTTCAAATTAAATAAACGTAACTATAATAGCATAGTCATCTATGAAAGTGGTAAAATATTTTTTCTCACCTCTAGTTTGAATTGATTTAAAATCACAAATGTCACATTGAATTAATTCAAATGGTTCAATACTTATTTCAATTGAATGAATATGAGTTTTAGTTAATTTTGTCTCGGTACAAATTTCACATTTATGATTTGGATCAATTTCAAATTTAGGTAAACATTCCATATTAATTAATCTACATAAAGATCCATAATTAACATGTCCTAGTCTATCATGCCATAAATTTAAAGACTCAAGGAAGTAAGAAGAAGATGTATTTTTATTAATCATTTTTTATACAATATTCATTTTGAAAAGACCATCATTCATGTAACATTTTCTTACATACATCCCGTTTTTGGTAATTACAAATTTGTCACTCTAAAAAACTAGCCTAAACCCATTCTTGTTCAACAAAGATCCGGAAACAAGATTCTTGCAAATGTCCGGCATATGCAACGCATTGTTGAGGGTGAATTCCTTTCCAGGTGTGATCTTCAAAATAACCTTTCCTTGTCCTTCGACTTTAGATGTCGAGGAGTTGCCCATGAATAGTTGTTCTCCATTGTCCTCCATAGAATAGGAGGACAACATCTTTTTATTGGCATAGTGTAACATGCCTGGGGGGTACCCGCACGCGTTCAACAGTTCAGACCCTCAATCTCTTTGATCTAGTCTCACGAGTGCAATGTGAAATATAGATAAGAGTCCAGATTTGACAACTTCTATAGAAAATCCATTTTATTACAAAATTATTGCCAAAAATGGACTGCGTCATCAGATCTCAAAATCGCCACCTAATATTTTGGGAAATTAGGAAACCCATGACTCGTGCCAAGGCCATTGTTCGTCATTACCAAAGTTGTCTTGGTTCAGAACCTTAGGTATGAGAGGGGAAGGTCATTAATTGAGCACCCTCGCTTACTCGATCAAAAAATTGGCCTTTACTAACCATGATATGAATTTTCTTTATATGTTCATGTTCTGATTATTTAATAAATCCTAAAATTTACTATGTGAAACATACAAGTATAGACCATCTCACCCACTTTGGAACAACTTGATTTCATGTAGTTTTGAAAGAGTTTTGAAGATGTACAACCCAAACAAATTGAGTTTATAAAAATGAAAATCAACATCATTTCAAATTAAGCGACACAACCTCCATGCACTGGCATTCATAGAGTTATATCACATAAGCGAATAGTCTCATGGTAGAATGCTAAACATAGTAAGAAAAATCCACACAAACGGGATGCTAAAGCATAAAAACTTACATATTTACTGACGTCCCTCGAACAGCTACTAAACAAGGTTAGTAAAAACAGGCATGATCTTATATACAAAATCCTAATGCAATTCACTCCTAAGATGCAACTAAAGATTCGGCTTCTAAGATATGACATGTGAATCATCTCAAGAACATGAGGTAGCGCACCTAATCACATAGGAATTGATTAAATCCACAAATGCGAACTTAGCCAATCAAGATGCATGAAACATAGATGCAAAGTATGGATATAACAACAAAAAAAAATAGAATAAAATAAACGTGATGCATATTTACAAATAAGAAAAGCAAGTAAAAGAACGAGATAGAAAGAAGTGGAGCGAGAAATTATTACAACATTTTGAATAAATTATTACAAACCAAATTAGAGTGGGGGAGGAGAATATTACAATAAAATAAAAACCTCACAATACAATCAAAATAAAATAAACAAAAGAAAAAAAAAGTTTCATGTGCCTTGGAAACCACCGGAAGTTGGTTAACATTGGAAGACAACGCCCTATTGTCCAAAAGAAACTAGCCGACTGGCCAACTAGGCCTAGGAAAACCTGTCTTATTGCGAAACCAAGAAAAGGAACAAACAAGAAATATGTAGGTGGCTCAACTAACCACTACCGGTTAGATTAAAAACAAGAAAACAAATATAAAATAAAAACAAATGCAAACTTATAACAAAACTAATATGAACCTAAAACAAGAGAGCAAATATAAAATAAAATAAAATAAGTGAAAAAGTACAACAAAACTAACATGAACCTAAAACAAAAAAAAAGCAAATATGAGGTAGAACATGCAAGACTACAACAAAACTAATATGAGACTAATATAAGAAAAATATAAGTTAGAAAATGCAAGATTACAACATAATTACTATGAAACTAAAAATAAAAAATAAAAAAGAAGAAGCAAATATGAGGTAGAACATTCAAGATTACAACAAAACTAATATGAAATTAAAGCAAGTGAATAAAAATAAATAAATAATTATGAGCTAAACAAACCACTTAGATTACAACAACATACTATGAAATATAAAGTAAGAAAATAAATATGAAATAGACAAACCACTTGGATTATAACAAAACACTATGAAATAAGAAGCAAGAAAATAAATATGAGATAGAAAATATAAGAAAATGAAAAACTAGAAATTCACCTTCCAAAGAAATATTGAACTTCTTGATTTCCAAACTTCCTCTTGATTACCCTCAAGTTGTGGAGTATGTTGTTGAAATCTCAGCAAGAAAGTTCAAGTTTTAGCTTTGGTGAAGTTTTGGGTGGTAACAAAATAAACTCTTTTTTTTTTATCCAAGTTTAGATCTCTTTCTAAAACTATTTTCACTCAATTGGAACAAAATAAACTCTTTTTTTTATCAAAATTTAAACCTCTCTCTCATCAAAAATTTTCACCACCTCTCATAGTTCTAATGTTCTTCTATATATAGGCCCAAAACCAAGACCCTTTCATGTTCTAAAGGGCCAATTTTGAAAGACCAATTTTGAAGAGCCAAAACCTATTCATGTTTTGAACAGCCAATTGTGAATAGTCAAAACCCATCCATTTGTTTGAAAGGCCAATTGTGAATAGTTAAAGCCCATTCATTTGTTTGAAAGGCTAATTGTGAATAGTCAAAATCCATTTAGTTTTTTGAAAGGCCAATTATGAATAGTCAAAACCCATTTTATTTGTTTGAAAGGCTAATTGTGAATAGTTAAAATCCATTTAGTTTTTTTGAAAGGCCAATTGTGAATAGTCAAAATCCATTTAGTTTTTTGAAAGGCCTATTGTTTCAAACTGCTAAATTTTCTAGACAAGAGAAACAAATGCAGAAAATGTTTTTTGAATAGGTCTCAACTAATTAGGCAAAAACGGGGACAAAATTGGGATTAAAGCTTAAATCTGATTTTTTTGCTGAGAAATTCATAACATAGCACATTATAATTTTCATCATTGGGTGTTCAGAAGAAAGCGCCCGCGCCCAAGTCTTAGGGTTGGTCAAAATGGGGTGTTTACAGTTGCCCCTATTTGACAAAGCTCAAAGTCATTTCATGACGTGAGTGAATGTCAAAGCCCGAAGACGACCCTTTTGACAAGGCCGTCAAACTTGGGCAAACAAACAAGATGCAATGCAAGTGGTTGAACCAGAAGGTTGCCTACGTATCCCTTTGCAAGGAATCAAACCTGCGTAGTTCAGGGGTAACATGTAAAATGACATGCTCAAAATGCAGTTTGAAAGTTGGACTTACACGCTTCACGAAGCCAGTTGTTTGAAAATTCATGATTATGCAATGCAATACAATGCAATGTTTTGGAGTGATGATAAAGATATGAAGATGACAACATGAGAGGAATGATATGAAACATAATAAGGGGTGCATCGCATTAAATATGTCATAAGATCACATACAAATGTGCCACAACACAAATGATAGGTGAACTCGAAATCCAAATGTGTCTTACACGAGAAGAGAAAATAATGAACTTGAATTCCAAACTCGTTTCACGCGGAAAGAGGTATAGTGGTGTAACCAACAGATGTTCCTAACCGTATTTCATACGCAGAGGAGGAAGGAAAACATCAAATCCTAGCACGTTTCATGTGAAAGGAACAAAGGTGGTGAAACCAATAGCGTACCTAATCGTATCTCATACGGAGAGGGGGAAGGTTTTAATTAGATAAACATCAAATCCTAATACGTTTCGCGTGAAAGAAATAAAGGTGGTATAACCAACAGACGTACCTAACCGTATCTCATACGGAAAGGGGAAAGGTTTTAACTAGGTAAACATCAAATCTTAACACGTTTCACGTGAAAGATGCAAATGTGGTGTAACCAACAGACGTACCTAACCGTATCCCATATAGAAAGGGGGAAGGTTTTAACCAGGTAAACATCAAATCCTAACATGTTTCACGTGAAAGATGCAAATGTGGTGTAACCAACAGACGTACCTAACCGTATCTCATATGGAAAGGGGAAAGGTTTTAACCAGGTCAACATCAAATTCTAACACGTTTCACATGAAAGGAACAAAGGTGGTGTAATCAAAAGACGTACCTAACCGTATCTCATACAGAAAGGGGGAAGGTTTTAACCTGGTAAACATCAAATCCTGACACGTTTCACGTGAAAAAAACAAAGGTGGGATGTTAATGAGATTGGCGTGGATTTGACATTTGTGGCATCGCTTAACAAAGTTGATACAATCATTGTCCATGGTTAACCAGTAGTATCCTTGTCTAAGGATTTTTCTGGCTAACATTATACCGTTCATATAGGCTCTGCACTCTCCTCCATGGATGGCATCCATGATACGCTTTGCCTCTTTTTCCTCTATACACAGCTTGTGCATTCCCAGATGCCCTCTCTTATATAACTTATCTCCACAAATGACGAACTGAGTGGCCAGACGTCATATCCCCCGTTTGTCTTTGGTGTTTGCCCCTTGTGGGTATGTACCACTTTCTAGAAAATACCAAGGGTTTTCATCTTGAACTTCTTCTGTTGCGGCTATCATTTCATACACAGGGGTGTACCTTGTTCTATAAAGATCGGGCACATCTTGACCCCGACCAGTATATCTATCATTGATGCCAGGGTTACCAATGCATCAGCAAATCGGTTGTTCTCTCTTACCAGGTGTGTAAAAGTTAGTTTTTCGAACCTCGGGATCAACATGTCCAAGGTTTGATGGTAGACTTTCATTTTTTTCTCTTTAACCTTCCAATCTCTGTTGGCTTGAGAGACGACCAAGTTCGAGTCCCCGATCACATCCAATCTTATTGCCCCAAGTTTCAAGGTTGCTTCCAATCCGGCAATGCACGCCTCATGCTCTGCTTGGTTGTTAGACATCCTGAATCGGAGTTTGAAAGCTAAGGGGATATGGGAATCATCCGGCACTATGAGCAACACGCCTATCCCATAGCCAAATTGATTGGACGCTCCATCAAAGTACAACTTCCAAGTGTCTTCTTTAATCTGCATGAGCTTTTCATTTAGAAATGAGTAATCCATATCTTCTCTTCCTTCAATTGGGTGATCAGCCAAAAATTCTGCTACAACCCTTCCTTTGACAGATTTGCGAGTGGCATACTTAAGGTCAAATTCGAAAAACAAAAGCCAACGAGCTAGCCTACCGGTAAGTGTTAGTTTCTCAAAAGATATTTGATTGGGTCTAATCTTAAAACCAGAATTACCGAGTGAGCTAACAGGTAGTGTCTCAACTTCCTGGTGGCCCATACCAAAGCTAAGCAAGCTTTTTCCAAAGGAGTATAGCGGGTCTCATATTCAAGCATCTTTTTACTTAAATAGTAGATGGCCTTCTCCACTCTCTCATTTGACTCTTACGCAAGCATATATCCCATGGTTGATTCAGTCACTAATAAATATAGAATCAGTGATTTCCTTAGCTCAAGTGGCGATAACACATGGGGATTCTACAAATACTGCTTAACTTGCTCGAAGGTGAACTGACACCGATTATCCCATTGGAACTTCTTTCCTTTCTTTAAAAGACCAAATAGTGGTTCATAAGTCAAGGTTAATTTGGAAATAAACCTCCTTATGAATTGCACTTTTCCAAGAAAGCCATGTACCTCCTTTTCAATGGTTGGCGGCGACATTTCTAAGATGGCTTGAATTTTAGATGGGCTAACTTCGATTCCCCGCTATGTGATTAGAAATCCTAACATCTTGCCCCCAGTTACCCCAAATATGCATTTCTGTGGATTCAGCATCAGCTTGTATTCATTGATTCTCTCAAAGAATTTCTTCAATGCGGTATAATGGCCTTCCAGATCTCTAGACTTGAAAATCATGTTGTCTACACACCTTAAATTCTTTGTGGATTATGTTATGCAAAAGTGTGGTAGCAGCTCTCTAATAAGTGGCCCTGACATTTTTCAAATCGAATGGCATAACCCTAGAATAGTATGTCTCCCATGGTGCAGTAAATACAGTTTTTTCTCTATCCTCTGGAGCCATAAGGATCTGGTTATACCCTGAAAAAATATCCATGAATGACAGTAAAGCATGCCCTGCAGTGAAGTCTACCAATTTATTGATATGTGACAATGGAAAGTCATTCTTCAGACTAGCCTCGTTCAAATCTTGGAAGTCAACGCAAACCTTGATTCTAGCATCTTTCTTTGGGATTAGCACAATGTTGGCTAACCAAGGCGGATACTCTAATACAAGCAAGAACCCAGCATTGATCTGTTTAGTAACCTCTTCTTTGATTTTCAATGCCCCAATCCGGATGAATTCTACAAAGCTTCTGTTTGACAGGTCGAGCCTCAAGATTAAGAGCGATCTTATGTTGTACAATCTCAAGATTAATTCCAAGTATATCTTCGCAGGACCATGCAAAAGCATTTTTAAATTTCTTTAATAAAGCAACTAATTGCTCACATTCCTCCGAAGATAAAGTGTAACCAATCTGGAGTAAGCGAAGATCTTTCTCAGTACCCACATGTACAAAAACAATTTTGTCGATTAATGGCTTAGCACGCCTTTTTTCCTCCCAGTTGATTAAATTTTTCAAAGCCTCGATGAATGTCTTCCTCTTCGTTTTCATCAAAATTCTAAAAATTCTAGTCAAGGCTATAAACTATAGGCACAAAGAAGTAAGAAGAAATCACAACATCTTTATTTAGAACCTCAGGCTCAACAGTTGCAACAGACTCAAAAGAAAAAGAAAAAGAGAACTCTGATATCTCAAACAAACTTGAATCTGACTCCAACCCCACAAGCCCATTGGATTCAGACCCACTAACCAATTTACTCCCAATAAAACTTTTTTCAACATGGCAATCTGCTTGCAAGCCATTCACTGCATCCACAATGAAGCTTGAGCAATCAACAGGTGGTCCTTCCCTAATCACAGAAATAGTCATATCCCCTAAGTTCACTAGTTCAGCACTAGTATTAGACTCTTTTAGCAAATCAACCAGTGTTAGTGTGATAATTCTGTTCCGTACCATGCTAATTAATCTTAATTAAGGTTGTGATTATGTGTTTAATATGATTTTGAGTGCCATTTATATGATTATATGTGGTTTTAAATTTCTATATTTTCACTGTAGGAAAATCTGTTCAACTTACTGTTATAAACTGAAAATTGAAGGCCATGTTGGCCATAGAAACTGAAATTGACTATGCCATTGTGATTGGCGTAATTTTTAGAGCCTATGGTGAAATTTAATTGAAAATTTATTCGGATAAAAAAAAAATAGATTCAGAATGACTAATTAAGCTCAACTACTTAGCCTTAATCAATTTGATTAGGCCAACACATATATATATAAGTGGCCCATTTACATTTTGAGCTCATTTTTCACTCATTTGGCTGAGATTACACTCTAGAGAGAGAGTCTGTGCCGGTTAGAGAGAGAGAGGGAGCTCAAGTTGAAGA
>NW_021025046.1:1618856-1660102 GCF_004153795.1 Camellia sinensis | reverse complement strand
AACTGGAGAATTTATGTTGGGGACATTTGGCAGTTGTACTGTGATGGATCATCCAATCAACGGGGCAGCGGAGCTGGAGTAGTAATCATGGCTCCCGACGGCGCGATAATTGAGCAGGCCATCAAACTGGGCTTCGAAGCATCAAATAACAAGGCCGAATACGAAGCCCTTTTGCCAGATTTGAAGAATGCACACCTTCTGGGTGCTCGGCGTTTGCTGGTATTTTGCGATTCAAAATTGGTGATCAATCAGCTAAAGGGGGAGTACGTAGCCAAAAATGACCGAATGGTAGCTTATGTGAAATCGGCTAGTGCCTTATTGGCCAAATTTGACCATCATGAATTGAATTAAATAACACGTGATCAGAACACACATGCAGACGCCCTAGCTTGCCTCGCCTCCGCCATTAACTCAAAGATTAAATAGACAATCGAAGTAGGTTTCATCCCGGAGCCGAGTATTAACCCTTCAGAAAAAATCCAGGTCAATGTCATAGAGCCAGGACCGAGTTGGATGGCCCCCATTGCCGCATTCCTGTCTTCCGAACAGCTCCCAGCGGACAAAAAAGAAGCGCACAAGCTGTGAAATAAAGCCCTGCGATATTATTTGGATACGCAAGGAAAGCTTTATAAAAAATTCCTTTCTGGTTCATACCTGGAATGTGTACACCCAGACAAAGTCAAAGAGCTTCTGACTGAAATACATGAAGGCAGTTGTAGCGCACATTCCATCAGGGAGGTGACCTACCCTACATGGCTCTCTAATACTGTGGTTATAAAGAAGAAAAATGGGACTTAGCGAGTCTGCATCGATTTCACGGACCTAAACAAAGCCTGTCCTAAAGACTGCTTTCCTCTCCCTAGGATAGACCAGCTTGTAGATGCTACGGCGCGTCATCAGTGTATGAACTTCCTCGATGCCTACAGAGGTTACCACCAAATTGCCATGCATTCGGAGGACCAAGACAAAACTGCATTCCTCACTCCAAGAGGAACCTATTGCTATAAGGTTATGCCTTTTGGGCTGAAGAATGCATGGGCAACTTACCAGAGACTAGTCACCACCATGTTCAAGGAGCAACTCGGCCACACTATGGAAGTGTACATTGACGACATGGTGGTCAAATCCAAGGAAGAGTGGAATCATATAGCCGATCTGGAGGAGACATTCGACATTGTACGCAAATATGGAATGAAGCTGAACGCTTCCAAATGTGTGTTTGGGATCGGTTCTGGCAAATTCTTGGGTTACATTGTCAACAACCGAGGAATCGAAGCTAATCCAAGGCAAATCACAGCAATCCTGGAACTCGGCTCCCCTCGATCGGTCAAGGAGGTTCAGAAGTTAATGGGGATGGCCGCCGCAATTAACAGGTTCATCAGTCGTTCCACGGACCGCTGCTGACAATTCTTTCATACACTACGGCAGGGCAAGGCTTTTGAATGGTTCACCGAGTGCGAAGCCGCTTTCAACAGCCTCAAAACCTACCTCCGATCAGTTCCACTCTTGACAACACTTTCGGCAGGTGACCCACTCATTTTGTATCTGGCAGTTTCTGACCAAACTGTCAACGTCGTATTGATAAAGGAAGAACTAGGGGAGCAGCGGCCAATGCATTATGTGAGCAAGGCAATGGTTGATGCCGAAGCACACTACCTTCGGTTGGAAAAATTCATTCTGGCCCTTGTCATGGCAGCAAGAAAACTGATGCACTACTTCCAAGGGCATAACATCAGGGTGCTAACAGATTACCCCCTCCGATCAGTACTACCAAGTGCAGAAGCATCAGGACGCGTTTCAAAGTGGGCTCTTGAACTCGGCTAATACGATATTCAGTTTATTCCTAAAACCTCAATCAAGGGACAGGTGTTTGTCGACTTTGTGGCCGAATTCACTGGGGGTCTTGCCGACTTCAAGTCTGATGAAATTCGACCTAAGTCAAACTGGAGAATTTATGTTGGGGACATTTGGCAGTTGTACTGTGATGGATCATCTAATCAACGGGGCAGCGGAGCCGGAGTAGTAATCATGTCTCCCGACAACGCAATAATTGAGCACGTCGTCAAACTCCGCTTCGATGCATCAAATAACGAGGCTGAATACGAAGCCCGTCTGGCCGGTTTGAGGAATGCACACCTTCTGGGTGCTCGGCATTTGCTGGTATTTTGCGATTCAAAATTGGTGATCAATCAGCTAAAGGGGGAGTACACAGCCAAAAATGACCGTATGGCGGCTTACATAAAATCGGCTAGCGCCTTGCTGGCCAAATTTGACCATCATGAATTGAATCAGATAACACATGACCAGAACACACATACAGACACCCTAGCTTGCCTAGCCTCTGCCATTAACTCAAAGATTAAACGGACCATCGAAGTAGGTTTCATCCCGGAGCCGAGCATTGGCCCTTCGGAGGAAATCCAGGTCAATATCATAGAGTTAGGACCGAGTTGGATGGACTCCATCGCTGCATTCCTGTCTTCCGAACAGCTCCCAGCAGACAAAAAAGAAGCGCACAAGCTGCGAAACAAAGCCCTGCGATACTACTTGGATCAGCAAGGAAAGCTTTATAAAAAATCCCTTTCTGGTCCATACCTGGAATGTGTACACCCGGACAAAGTCGAAGAGCTTCTGACTGAAATACATGAAGGCAGTTGTGGTGCCCAATCGGGCGGGCGC
The DNA here is from genome assembly GCF_004153795.1 of Camellia sinensis. Classification (NCBI taxonomy): domain Eukaryota; kingdom Viridiplantae; phylum Streptophyta; class Magnoliopsida; order Ericales; family Theaceae; genus Camellia; species Camellia sinensis. Next base: position 1,657,423 of record NW_021025046.1, on the reverse strand, counting down.
TCTTTGGCCCATCGAGCTATAACACAGGGGTATTACTGGCCGACAATGAGAGCTGATGCCGAATGCTATGTGAAAAAATGTGAATAGTGCCAGAAGTTCTCCCTGTTAACCCATTTGCTTGCTGAAGAGCTAAGCTCCATTATCAGTCCCTGACCGTTTGCCTAGTGAGGACTTGATATCGTAGGACCATTGCCGAGGGCCCCAGGGAACAAGCGATACTTGATCGTTGCGATAGATTACTTCACAAAATGGGTCGAAACGAAGGCATTAACGCACATTCGAGATGTTGATGTTAAGCACTTTGTATGGAGAAATATCATAACACGATTCGGCATTTGGCATTCCAAGAGCTCTTATTTCAGACAACGGCACCCAGTTTGATTGTGACGTCTACCGAGAGTTGTGTAACAAGTATGGTATCCGGCCTTACTTTTCTACGCCGGCTTACCCACAAAGCAATGGTCAAGCCGAAGCCTCTGACAAATCCATCATGGACGGCATCAAAAAGAAGCTGGAGAAAGCTAAAGGCAAATAGGTCGAAGAATTGCTGAATGTATTGTGGGCTCATCGAACTACGCCGAGGCGATCCACTGGAGAAACGCCGTTTGCTCTATGCTTTGGAACCCAGGCGATCATACCCCTAGAGATCAGCTACCCAACCCTGAAATTGCAAGTTTTTGATATGGGCCGAAACGACATGATGCTGGATTTGGATTTGATTCTGATCGAAGAACGAAGAGACTGTACCCTTGCATCCATGGTGCGGTACCAGCAGCAGCTTACCAAGTTATATAATCAACATGTTTAGCTACGCCGCTACACACCAGGAGAATTGGTCCTGAAAAAGGTACTTCCAGTTGCCAAGAAACTGGCGGATGGAAAATTAGGTCCAAACTGGGATGGCCCCTATCAGATTGATTTGATCGCAGGAGTAGGGGCATATCGGCTCAAAGACATGTCCGAAAGGAGTCTGCCATGGCCTTGGAATTCAACACACTTGCGCAAATTCTATCATTAAACCCAACCCGTGGGGAATGATATTAGTTCTGAATGGCTCACCATGTACACATTCCACTTTTGTAATGCAAAGATTCCGGTTTACTCATTGTGCAATCCAGTTCAAAAGATTTATGATAAAAGCCTCCAGATTCGAAGCGCCCTTCGTGGATATCACGATTAGCCAAACAAAGTCTCCGGATTCGAAGCCCCATCGGCACATGATGCCTTTGGGCTGAAAAAGCCTCCAAATTCGGAGCGCCCTTCGGGGATATCAAGAAACTGGCGGATGGAAAATTAGGTCCAAACTGGGATGGCCCCTATCAGATTGATTTGATCGCAGGAGTAGGGGCATATCGGCTCAAAGACATGTCCGAAAGGAGTCTGCCATGGCCTTGGAATTCAACACACTTGCGCAAATTCTATCATTAAACCCAACCCGTGGGGAATGATATTAGTTCTGAATGGCTCACCATGTACACATTCCACTTTTGTAATGCAAAGATTCCGGTTTACTCATTGTGCAATCCAGTTCAAAAGATTTATGATAAAAGCCTCCAGATTCGAAGCGCCCTTCGTGGATATCACGATTAGCCAAACAAAGTCTCTGGATTCGGAGCCCCATCGGCACATGATGCCTTTGGGCTGAAAAAGCCTCCAGATTCGGAGCGCCTTTCGGGGATATCATGATTGGCCAGTCTCCGGATTCGGAGCGCCCTTCGTGGATATCACGATTGGCCAAAGTCTCCGGATTCGGAGCGCCCTTCGTGGATATCACGATTGGCCAAACAAAGTCTCCGGATTCGGAGCCCCATCGACGCGTGATGCCTTTGGGCCCAAAAAGCTTCCGGATTCGGAGCGCTCTTGGTGTATATCACGATTGGCAATGTTTCTCCAAATTAGGAGCCAAGGTCGTGCATAACACGTGTATGCCGAATAGATGTTTTATGAAGAATGCTATGTTATGTCGAGCCGGCAAAAACCGTTTACATATTAAAACATTTAAAATACATTTATTCAAACATTTATACAATGAGACATGCAAACACGTGTGTGCCGAATATAAAACGAAACACAAACATTGAAAATAAAACATTTTATTCGATCAACCAATGATTACATAGTTTTGAACGCAATCTGCGTTTGAATATTACAATGAATATTTTCATCTGGCGACTCCCTTATTGTCATTCTTTTCCATTTCAAAAGCGGAAAAGGGGAAATCATTCTGTTGGTACAACGGCAACGCAGAATTTACACCTGCTGCCTAGAGAGCCTCAGCTTCCTGAAATGCCTTGATCCAGCCGTGTCTAAACCCACGATTTTCACATCGGCAAAATTCTTCGGCGAGTTTCTCCTTGGTCTTCTGAATTCCAACCTTTCGACCGTCATGAAAGCCTTTTTCATAGGTCGCGGCCCTCGCAGTCTCAATCGCGAACATGCTAGCGTGTTCCGATCGGCAATAGCATCACTAATCAGCCTTTGAGTCACCCTCTCTTCCACAACCGGGTTGGGATGGCTGGCTGATTGAGACTCGGCAAACTTGATTTTCCTTAGCTCACGCTCGCCCTTCTCCGCGCGAGCTTCTAACTTCTAAATGCATTCATCTCTCTGCTCTATATCGCGCCGAGCAGCGTGGAGACGCATGCCGATTTCATAAGCAGTGTACAACCCCTTCACCGCCCCGTGAACACCTTCATGAAACACTTCAAATTCCTGCCGACCCACCATCGACTGCTGGACTTCGGGTGAAAAAATCTGTTGAGCAAACTTGACTACCACATTTGGATCTCGAACGATCAAATCCGCCTCTATCATTAGTCTATTTCCCACAAAAACCACAAAACTCAATGGGCACGGAGTCGCGTCGGATTCCCTTCCAGAACGGGGTTGAGGAGATCTTCCCTGTGGCTGCTTGTCCCTCCTGGGCGACCTACTTCGACGACGAGGAGATTGGTGTCTCTCCCGCTCCCTCAAAGTCCTACTTCCCATGCGCGAAGGTTCACCATTTTGACTCATATCCCAGCTCAGCTAGCGTTCTCGCTTCCCCTCTGCTGTTGAAGAAAAGTCTATTCGACATTCGCACTTGTTTAAACTTCCTCAAAGAGCAGTTGCTGACTGAGCATATAAATAGGACCTTTGTTCACAAAGTACACGCCCATTTATTCCCTACGAGGGCAGCACCTCCGAGGCAATCTCATTAATATCAAAACCTTAACAACCCAACGCCGATTGAGTCACATGCCCCAATTGCCCCATCAACCTCTATTATTCGGTGTTATATGTTCATGAACCAGCTGGGCAAGGGCAGATTCATCAATCTATTCGGCTTAAGTACCCCAGTCGTTCCACGAATCGATTCATCAGTGCAATATTCATGAGTTCATTTTATTCGGTGTTTTATGCTCATTTCATTCTAGTTCACGAACCTCTGTTCGGCTTGAGTGCCCCAGCCGTTCCACGAATCGATTCATCAGTACAATCTTCATAAGTTCATTTTATTTGGCGTTTTATGCTCATTTCTTTCTAGTTCACGAACCTTTGTTATTCAGCACTCTATGTTCATGAACCAACTGCAGCAAGGGCAGATTCATCAATCTAGTCGGCTTGAGTGCCCCAGTCGTTCCACGAATCGATTCATCAGTACAATATTCATAAGTTCATTTTATTTGGCGTTCTTGTTCATGAACCAGCTAAAGGCAGATTCGTCAAGCTGCCTTATGAGCTGACCTATCGGCACCTCATGAATTCATTTTATTTATGATTAAATCAAATTCATTAATTTAATCGGCTATTAAGTTTGCCGTCTCACGTAGTCGTGACATTTTGTTCCAACTGCTAATTCTTTTAATTATGTACTCATACAGCAAACAATACAAGCAATAACTTAAAAGCATAGAAAATTTTCATTCATAAATTAGGCGCTAACAGCGGACATTTTACACATGAAAATCCAAAAAAGATGAAAATCAACAAACAAAAAACATACATTGAAATAGAAAATACCTAATAAAACTAAAATGTCTCCCAAATCAAGCCTCAGGATCAGACTCAAGCGGCTCAATGTCCACTTGCTCGTATGTAATTAGCATGGCCAATGTAACTCCAGCGGTAGCAAGGGCTTTGAGCCACCTGTGTATGAATCCCCGATTCTCGAATTTGGGGACTTCTCCTACGTAGTTTTCAAGGGCGGCGCCCTTTCCAGCCTTGAACGCCGCAGAAGCCTCAGAGTCGGCTTTTTCCTTGGCTAACTTAAGCGATTCCTCGCTCACGTTTTCCCAAGCCCCGAGGTCTTGGAAACGAGTATAAATAAAGGAACAACAGTCTAAGAAAGGTATGTGAGAACTATTACACTTAACTTAAAATACAAGTAATTCAGAGTGTAGAGACTGACTTGTCCGTCGAATGCAAACAAAGTCAAAACAAGGAGTTAGGATGAAGTCACCCACCAGAAGGGCCGACTAGGCAGCTAATGCTATGGCCACCAAATCCGGCTCGGCGCGAAAGGCTGCCTTGTCAGCCGGCAGCGAGACTGAAGCAGCCAAGCTTAGCGCCACGGCTGGATATTTCAAAGCCGATGCTTCAGAGGAGATCGACATGTTCTTTATTTTTGGTTCAACAACAAAAGGAGCGACCACACCCGACTCCTCCAAGCGTGGTCTTTTATCGACAGGGCCCTCTTCGGAGACAGTTTTGCTCTCAGCTGTACGCTTTTCTCCCCGATCTTCAGAAATCGGTTGTTCCTCCGTAATCGAACGTTCGGGCAACCTTTTCCACCTCGACCTCATGAACTTGGGTCGTTTCCTCAACAATAATGGGTGCGGGAGATTCAGTCGGGGCAGGTCCAGAACGGGTGGCCTCAGCTTTCCGTCGGGCGGCCATGCGTTCGGCATTTCTCTTTTCGCCCCATCTGCATGAGATTTTTCCCAGGCATACCCTCAGAATAAAAGCCAGGTAGGTCTCCCAAATTTGAAAAAATATCTCTGAAGGAAAATTCTGTCCGACCCGAAGTGGACAGTGAGTTAGGCCGGTTAAGACCGGCTGCCTCAAACTCTGAGTTTAGAGCCTCGTCGACCTCTTCGGCCTCCGCAGCAAACTCTTTCGTTGGTTCGGCAATTACCTCGACCACCGACTCTACGTCTTGCTCCGATTCAGAAGCTTCGAAACCAATTTGCCTAAGGGTCTTAAAGCTGGAGAAGATAAGAGCCGTAAGGTGTTGTTCGCCGGATGGGATCGGAATGTCGTCTGCGGCCGAGAACGTAATATAAGTAGGCTCGTACCACAAGAGTATATGGACGGCTCTCCCTTGCTTCTGTACGTTTGGACGGCCAAAATACTTGAGTGCAGTCTTAATTTCCGCAAGGATTGTGTCGTCAGCCGAGGTCAGAATCTTCTTCAACTTATTGCCTGCATAAACAAAGGATTAGACTTGGAGAGAAAGCCGAATAAAAGAAAGATCAATAAACGCAAGGAGTTACACGGCAACCTGGTTCACCCCTCCGTCTGGGAATGGGATCTAGGCGATCTTCGCCTTCGCCGAATTCCCAGTTGCCTCAGACATTGACCATTACATCGTCAACTCGTTTGCCAGAGCTAGCAAGTATGGTTACCAAGTGATGGTCAGTGTCCTTGGCCCTGAGAAAGTAGCACCCGAGCTGACCGGAGGATTTGGCTAAAGCATAACAGTGTCGAATCGTCGGAATGCCAACTCTACGATTCCCATTATGATTCAAAAAAAATTCACATTGGGTTGGGAAGGAATCAGACCCCAATGGCGGAGGACGGCCCTAAGAAATGGGTGAAGGGGAAAGCGAACTCTGCCTCCGCAATGGACAGGAGAGGAAAGGCGATTGTATTTTGGTCATCCCGCTCCATATCAAGAGTATTGTCCGTCACTAGAGATAGATGGACATCATTAGGGATAGAAAAATGTCGTCGAAACCCAGAAATACGACCCTCGGAAAGGAGGTCTTTCAAATGCTTAGCCATTTTAGTAAGGACTCAAGGGTATTCTAAATCAAAAATGAACACCAAAATTAGGATTATAAAGAGAAGAGAAGAAAGCTTACGAAAGGCAAAGAGGACAAGGAGAGGCGGGAAGAAGTTGCAGAAGACTCAGGACAGAGGAGAGATATCGGCTGGCAATCCAGGAGGCTCAAATATTCAAAAAAGCATGCATTTGAAGAGACTGGAGTTTCAAATCATAATAAATGCAAAAGATGCACGAATGAGGCGGAAACATATAATGATGACCCTCGGAAAGGAGGTCTTTCAAATGCTTAGCCATTTTAGTAAGGACTCAAGGGTATTCTAAATCAAAAATGAACACCAAAAATAGGATTATAAAGAGAAGAGAAGAAAACTTACGAAAGGTAAAGAGGACAAGGAGAGGCGGGAAGAAGTTGCAGAAGACTCGGGACAGAGGAGAGATATCGGCTGGCAATCCAAGAGGCTCAAATATTCAAAAAAGCATGCATTTGAAGAGACTGGAGTTTCAAATCATAATAAATGCAAAAGATGCACGAATGAGGCGGAAACATATAATGATGACCGAAAGGCGTGTGCATTCTGACATTCACATTGGGATAGGTAAAGCCGCCTAAATTATGTTTCTCTTGACTTTTCAAATTCGAAACCAAACACACCAATTAATTGCCATCAATGGGGAGTTTGGGGGGCAATTGTGGGAGTTGAATAAATAGCAGAATCAGAAGCATACGCTCTAGAAGATAGACATTACTCGGCTCTAACCTGCACAATCAAGAGGCCGAATATAATAAATAGGCCGAGTGACTATTGAACTATGGGGCCGAATAAATAAGCAGATAATGAGCGAAAAGTGGACCAGGCCCCGAGGCCTGGGGAACGAGTATAAATAAAGGGACAACAGTCGAAGAAAGGTATGTGAGAACTAGTATGCTTAACTTAAAATACAAGTAATCCAGAGAAAGAGTAGAGACTGACTTGTCCGTCAGAGTGCTAATTCCGGCACCCCCGACCGGAGTGTTGATTTCTTTTCAGGTGTCTATTTGAGGATCACGAGCGTCTCCCAAGATCAGAAGAGTATTTTCAAACCACTTTTCCACAGTAGGACCATGCAAAAACATCTTTAAATTCTGTTAATAAAGTAACTAATTGTTTACGTTCCTCTAAAGACAATGTAGAATCAATTTGGATCAAGCAAGGATCTTTTTCAGTACCCACATTTACAGAAACAATTTCATCCACTAATGGCTTGGCACACCTTTCTTCCTCCCAATCGATTAAATTTTTCAAAGCCCGAGAAATTTCTTCATCTTCGTTTTTATCAAAATCTTGAAAATTTTGGTCAATGTTATGAACTATGGGCACAAAAAAGTAAGCGGAAATCACATCTTCATTCAAAGCCTCGGGCTCACAAGTTGCAACAGACTTAAAAGAGAAAGAAAAAGAAGACTCAGACATTTTAGACAAACTTAAATCTGCCTTCAACCCTACAGGCCCACCAAACTCAGACTCAACAGCCGATTCAGAACTCTCAATACAACTCTTTTCAAAATGCCAATTTATTTGTGAGCCATTCACTGCATCCATGATGAAGCTTGAGCAGTCAGCGGGTACCTCTTCCCCGATCACGACAATGGTCCTATCCCCCAAATTCATCGATTCAGCGCTAGTACGCGATTCTGTCAGTAAATCAGCCAGTGTTAGACCTGTGCTACTTTCTGAGCTGACTTCTCTATCTTGTCCGATGTCAATACTAGAATCTACCCATTCCTCATCACTGTCGAAGAGCAGATGATCGAAGAAGATCTCAAACCTAGGGTATCTCTTCCTCTCCACTTGATCAATCCAGGGCTCAGGAAAACCACAAAAAGGGAAGTCTTCTCGTTGGCGAACAAAGCGTTCGTTTAAGGTCCCATGGATTGGCCTATAAACCAGCTCATACTTCTTTCCCGTCTTCTTTACATTGATTCTCTCTCTTATTTCCTTCTATTTCTTCTCCCAGTCTTCTACAATTAGTTCATATCCCAACCCAAATGCATATGGGTTGTGGATTACCTTAGTTGTCTCTGTGGTGCCTTGTCGGCCACATCTTCCCAATCCAGATCCTGGGATGTATCCTAGCTTATTCATCATATAGACTGATTGAGCACTCAGATGTGTACCCTCCTCTTTTGCCATGATAGTCTGCACTAGCCGTGCTTTTGCCAAGGTAAAACCCGAGAGAAAAAACATCTTCACTCCCATGTTATACTTCCAGTACTGGCGTTGTGACTTCTAGAGGAGAGTGGATCGTAGAATTGCCAAAAACTGTGGCAATCCCTCCATTGTGCGGATACTTCACCAACTAGTGTACGGTTGAAGACACTGTTCTCATCTTATGCAACCAAGGCCTGCCCAACAATAGGTTGAAAGTTGTCGGGACATCTATGACATGGAATTCTGCCTCATGCTCAGAAGGACCAACTAATATCTGGACCTTGAAAGTCTCCATAACATTTCTGCTGGTGTTGTCATATGCCCGAATAACTTGGCTTGTTGGCATGAAGTCAGCCGGCTTTAACCTGATTGCATAAGAAGTCATTGCTGGGCACACATTAATGGTTGAATAGGTATCAACCAAAACTACTGGAATCCATTTCTTTCTACACTGCAAGGCCACATACAAAGGCTTGTTGTAGTCAACCCCCTTAAGTGGTAACTCTTTGTCTGTAAATGATAACATAGAGGTCGTGTCTCCTGGTGTGATGAAAGATACTAACTGATCCGACGTTGTCTTAATGGATAGCTTGGCCTTGTTTAAGGCTAATAACATTGCTTGTCGATGTTCTCGGGAAGCCATGAGAAGACCCCAAATGGAAATGTTTGTCTGGATTCTTTTCAGTTGTTTTAGAACCAGGTCTTCTTTTACCTATTTCTCTTTCTCTTTCTCTTTCTCTACCTCTTTATCTTTGCCAGAGGGCTCTCCTTGGTCTAGATGTGGAGGCTTGAAGTAGCGTCCACTCCTGGTCAAATGATCAATTTCATTTGCATACCAAGTCTCATCCGGCACATTGTTTACCCATTCATCATCAGTGTGGGCAAGCTGTAGGTCATTATCATCCCCCCATTCGCCTTCGTTGACCGAAAGGCAATTATCTAGCGCTGCTTGAATCATTCCCATAGTATGCTCTAAATGGCTTTCTGGTTCTTCTTCTTTTCCTCTGGAACTCTTTCCTTTACCACATTCAACAGGTTTTCCGAAATCAAGTCACAATTCATCCTCTTTTCTTTCAATTTCCTCATCAGAAGCTTCGTCACCACTTGACGAACAGTGACTGTAATTCTTCGGTTCTCACCATCCCATCTGTACATTCCTAAGGTCTAATTCTTCAAAGAAATGGAGATTAGCCAAGTCCTCCTCTAGGTCAGCCAAGTCATCCAACCCCTATTCAAGTACATCCTCTCTAACAACATTGATAGAAAATGAGTCAGGCAAATCAACCTCAAGCTTTAGTTGACCACTGGAAACAATATACCAGCTAGGATTATATTTTTTCTCTGATAGTTTGTCCACTACCACCATAGGGATTTTGGGTTTTGGTTGGGTTAGAGGTGCATCCATCATACACAACTCGGTGCCTTTAGGAATATGTACCTCAGGTTTTGGTAAATAAGTGGGTGTGATATAGATACTGGGGTTAAAGGTGGATGAAAGTGTATGGATGAGGTTAATATGAGGAGGTGGTGGAACTCTGTCATGGGGCGGCAACGGGTTGGTAGTGACGTTGGATTTTGGTGGTTGTAGGGAAGCTATGACTTTATTGTCTATGAGATCTTGGATCTCATGATGGAGATGAAAGCAACGGTATGTGTCATGTTCGGGTTGTTGGTGGAAAGCACAGTGTTTGGTGGGGTCATGTTTGGCTGGGAGAGGTTCGGGAAGAGGTCGGGGGTCCAAAGGCTTTAAATACCCTCTTTTTGTTAAGATTTTCATTGTGTTGGATAGTGGCATATGGAAAGGGGTGAATGTTCTGCTTGGGGCCCGAATTGTGTTTTGCGAGCCAGCATGAGCAAATGGGTCGGCTATTTTAGTGGTGGTGGCAACCAAGTTGATTTCAGATAGCTTTACAACTGTGCTACCACTGGTGGTAGCATTGGAACTGCGACCAAAACGCTTCCGAACGGATTCCTTATCCTCCACAATGATTCCCTGTTTGATAGCATCCTCTATCTGGACCCCTATCTTATTTACGGACGAGTCAAACCCATAGGCTTTAAGACATCAGAGAACAGGTGAATATGCACCATTGGGTCGTAGGAGCCATCAAACCTATCAATGTGTGGCATTTTGAACCATTCTGGCAACTTCACAACTATCTCAGTGTACCCGTCTTCGATGTCCGAGATTGAATTGACTCCTTGTGCCTTTTTGAAAAGTTTTTCCAACTTGGCCAGCTTCAACATAGTTGAGTCAGGCTCAGGTGCTTCAGAGGGAAGGAGCCCTCCTATTGGCTGTGGAAGAGGAAATAATCCTCCTGAAGTTTGTGCAGGAACCCTCAGATCTTCTGGTGAGTTAAGTTTAGCAAACTTGTCAGCTGGTGGAGGTGGATGAGTCACCGGAGGTGGTTGAGTAATGGACGCCCCAGATGAGCGTTGTAGTTCAACAAGAGTATTGCCTTGAACGACAAGAGTAGTGCGTTGGGTAGCAATCGTAGTGGCAATGGTATCCATACTCCGTTAAAGGACCAATAGTATGTCTGCTATATTTTCTAGAATCTGAGCCATCACTGATTTTGGTGAGTTGAGTGGTGATGATCTGGCAAGTGAAGAAGGGGTATACTGGACAGTTAATGAAGCTTTTGCTTTTCTTTGTGTAACTGGTGGCAAAGAAACTAGCACTGGTTGACCCTGAACCAAATCTGCACTTTTGCAAAGTCTACCAACGCAAGTCCACAGAACTTGGGGGATATCAGACCTTTCGGAAACTATAGTGCTCGACTACCTTGCTGAAACAAAACGGGAGCCCCAATCAAAATTTCATTAGCATCCCAGCTCAACTGATTACTGTTAACTCATGTTGAAAAACTGAACTCAACCCCACAAACTAAAATGACTGAACCACTTATCTGAATCTGAGAATTCCTATACATTGCACATAACATATAGCAAGAAAGAGAGCAAACACCCCTATGGGGGCTAGGGTTACCCTGTCCTAGATTTGAAATGATCTAGGGTTTCACTATTCAAACAAGCGGCATCATACATCCTAGAAATGGGAGAGCATCCTGTCCTAATTTTGGAAGGTGCTATAGCTCATTATATGCACAAGGTTAACTCTACTCTAAGGGTTGAAGTCAAGGTGACGTTACTAAAAAGTCCTTTGGGTCATAACCAATGAAGATCTTAGGAAATCAGAAAAGTCAATATAGCCTCTATTCAAAGTCTGAGAACCTTCAGATCTCAAAAGATTATAACACAAGGCCTCCAAAGTAACGAAGAGATAGGTGTAGTGTCACAAAAAGTATGCCTGTGCTCCCACCAGTATTTGGGCAACACAGGAACTTTAAGTGCACCAATGCATGCAATGCAATAAACATATAATTAAAAATAAAAGTCATATCATGGAGTTCGAGTCAAGGTTTCATAAAATTCCCAGCGGAGTCGCCAGAAACTGTAACATGCCGGGGGGGTACCAGCGCGCATTCAACAGTTCGAACCCTCGATCTCTTTGATCTAGTCTCACGAGTGCAATGTGAAACATAAATGAGAGTCCAGATTTGACAACTTCTATAGAAAATCCATTTCATTACAAAATTATTGCCAAAAATGGACTGCATCATCAGATCTCAGAGTCGCCACCTAAAATTTTGGGAAATTAAGAAACCCATGACTTGTGAGAAGGCCACTATTTGTCATAACCAAAGTTGTCTCGGTTCGGAACCTTAGGTATAAGAGGGAAAGGTCATTAATTGAGCACCCCCACTCACCCGATCAAAAGATCGGTGTAACGCCCTCAAATACGACATGCATTTACATATAAACTAACCACATTCCTTTATTTCATTGAGTTTCATTACATAAGTATTACATATTAACATCAAAACAAAATGCCCTACGGGCTTACTGCTTTCCAAGTTAACACTTGGTTACAACAAAAGACCCAACACATCCTATAACTCAAATACGAAGTAAAAGGATGTGAACAAAATAATAAACAACTACCAACATCCACGGACACATGTCCGGATCACGGTATAACAAGGGTAAACCCGGGATCGCTATAATCGGCCTTTACTAATCATGATATGAATTTTATTTTCTTTATATGTTCATATTCTGATTATTTAATAAATCCTAAAATTTACTATGTGAAGCATACAAGTATAGACCATGTCACCCACTTTGAAACAACTTGATTTCATGTAGTTTTGAAAGAGTTTTGAAGATGTACAACCCAAATAAATTGAGTTTACAAACATGAAAATCATCATTCCAAATTAAGTGACACAACCTCAATCCACTGGCATTCATAGAGTTATATCACACAAGCAAATAGCCTCATGGCAGAATGCTAAACATAGTAAGAAAAACGCACACAAACGGCATGCTAAAGCATAAAAACTTACATATTTACTGACGTCCCTCGAACGGCTACAAAACAAAGTTAGTAAAAACATACATGATCTTATATACAAAATCCTAATGTAATTCACTCATGAGATGCAACTAAATATTCGACTTCTAAGATATGGCATGTGAATTATCTCAAGAACATGAGGTAGCGCACATAATCACATAGGAATTGATTAAATCCACAAATGCGAACTTAGCCAAATCAAGATGCATGAAACATAAATGCAATGTATGGATATAACGACAAAAAAAATAAAAAATAAATAAACATGATGCATATTTACAAATAAGGAAAGCAAGTAAAAGAACGGGATAGAAAGAAGTGGGGGCGAGAAATTATTACAACATTTTGAATAAATTATTACAAACCAAATTAGAGTGGGGGAGGAGAATATTACAACAAAATAAAAACCTCACAATACGCTCAAAATAAAATAAACAAAAGAAAATAAATAAATAAATAAAAAGTTTCATGTGCCTTGGAAACCACTTGAAGTTGGTTAACATCAAAAGACAGTGCCGACTTGTCCAATTGAAACTAGCCGGCCTGCCAACTAGGCCTAGCAAAACCTGTCTTATTGCGAAATCAAGAAAAGGAACAAGCAAGAAATATGTAGGTGGCTCAACTAACCATTACCGGTTAGATTAAAAACAAGAAAACACATATAAAAAAAAAAATGCAAACTTATAACAAAACTAACATGAAACTAAAACAAGAGAACAAATATAAAATAAAATAAAATAAAAGTGCAAACTTACAACAAAACTAACGTGAACCTAAAACAAAAAGAAAGCAAATATGAGGTAGAACATGCAAGACTACAACAAAACTAATATGAGACTAATACAAGAAAAATATAAGTTAGAAAATGCAAGATTACAACATAATTACTATGAAACTAAAACAAAAACAAAAAAAAAGCAAATATGAGATAGAACATTCAAGATTACAACAAAACTAATATGAAATTAAAGCAAGTGAATAAAAATAAATAAATAAATAAATAAATATGAGCTAAACAAACTACTTAGATTACAACAACATACTATGAAATATAAAGTAAGAAAATAAATATGAAATATACAAACCACCTGGATTATAACAAAACACTATGAAATAAGAAGAAAGAAAATAAATATGAGATAAAAAATATAAGAAAATGAAAGACTAGAAATTCACCTTCCAAAAAAATATTGAACTTCTTGATTTTCAAACTTCCTCTTGATCACCCTCAAGTTGTGGAGTATTTTGTTGAAATCTCAGCAAGAAAGTTCAAGTTTTAGCTTCGGTGAAGTTTTGGGTGGTAAAAAAATAAACTCTTTTTTTTATCCAAGTTTAGACCTCTTTCTAAAAATATTTTCACTTAATTGGAACAAAATAAACTCTCTTTTTTTTATCAAAATTTAGACCTCTCTCTCATCAAAATTTTCACCACCTCTCATAGTTCTAATGGTCTTCTATATATAGGCCAAAGACCAAGACCCTTTCATGTTCCGAAGGGCCAATTTTGAATGGCCAAGTTTGAAGAGCCAAAACCTATTCGTGTTTTGAAAGGCCAATTGTGAATAGTCAAAACCCATCCATTTGTTTGAAAGGCCAATTGTGAATAGTTAAAACCTATTCATTTATTTGAAAGGCCAATTGTGAATAGTCAAAATCCATTTTATTTGTTTGAAAGACCAATTGTGAATAGTGAAAATCCATTTTATTTGTTCGAAAGGCCAATTGTGAATAGTCAAAATCCATTTAGTTTTTTTGAAAGGCCAATTGTGAATAGTCAAAATCCGTTTAGTTTTTCGAAAGGCCTATTGTTTCAAACTGCTAAATTTTCTAGACAAGAGAAACAAATGCAGAAAAAAGATTTTTGAATAGATCTCAACTAATTTGGCAAAAACGGATGCAAAATTGGGATTGAACCTTAAATCTAATTTTTTTTCTAAGAAATTCATAAAATAGCACATTATAATTTTCATCATTGGGTGTTCAGAAGAACGCGCCCAAGTCTTAGGGCTGGTCAAAATGGGGTGTCTACACATAGATGTGACAAGTAGCACTAGTGTCTACTCATCATTCTTTGAGATTTCTGACAAAGTTGGTTTCAGACACTACCACTGAAAGGTTTATGTCATCAACACCATTGGAGTTTCGGTCCACTTCGGTGACATTGGCCTGAGCAGGTTTCTTACTTGAACTTCTTTTTTCTTTGCGCTTGCTACGACAATCTTTGGCCCAGTGTCTTTCTTTGTCACAGATGTAGCATTTTCCACTAAACTTGATTTTCTTGGTTTCCCTTCCCTTAGAGCCTTGTGAGGAACTTTCTCCGGTATATTTTCGTTTCGTTGTTTTTCGTGCATGTTCCACCACATTAGCCTTTGAATCCATAGGATTATTCCCAACCCTCTTCGCATAAGTCCGGTTGTCTTCCTCAATTCTCAGTCACACAATTAATTCTTCCAAATTCATTTCTTTGCGTTTATGCTTGAGATAGTTCTTAAATTCCTCCAATCCTTGTGGTAATTTTTCAATTAGGGTAGCGAGTTGGAAGGACTCGCTTAGTGACATGCCTTTTGTATGGATGAAATGTAGGATAAGTTAGAGATCCTGAACTTGGCTGATCACAGTCTTTGAATCAACCATCACAAAATCTAGAAATTTGCCCACCACGAATTTCTTTAAGCTAGTATCTTCTGTTTTGTATTTTTTCTCTAATGACTCCCATAATCCTTTACCGTCTTGATAGGGCTATAAATGTTGTACAATGTATTATCAAGCCCATTCAAGATATAGTTGCGACAAAGGAAATCCGCATGCTCTCAAGCATCGATCGCAACAACCACTTGTCGGTCGGTTTCATCCTCTTTCAGTACAGGAGCATCTTCACGAAGGAAGCACACTAGATTTAATGTCGTAAGATATAACAACATTTTCTACTACCATTTTTTAAAGTTAGTTCCTAAGAATTTTTCTGACTGGCACAACAGCGGGAGGGATTGGGGTAGTCGCAACACCGGTCGGATTAGAAGTTTCGGTAGCCATTGAATTCTAAATTATAAAATAAAATTTTAATTAGAATTGTATACTACATAGAAAATTAAACCAAAAAACATAGAATATAATTCTGTAAAAAAATAATAGAAACAAAGCCGTAACTTTTATTTCAAAGTAATTTGAAAATAAACATTTATTTAATCAAATTAACTCCACACAGAATATTATTTCTGTAAACTTCAAAAATTAAAATACTGAAAATCAGAATTTTAATTAATGAAAACCCAAAAAATTATTTCTGAAAATTCAGAATTAATTTTTGACGAACTTTGCACAGAAAATAATTTCTTGAACAAAACTAAAAAGAAATTTTGAAAGGAAACAAACGAAAAATTCTGTATAAACAATCTATGTCCCAAGATACATGATCAGAAACCACAGATTGTAGTAGCACTACAAACAATCTGTTAGTCCAACCAAACCTAGTTCTGCAACTCTCTGAAAACTCTCTGAACTAATATGAAGAAAAATGAAGTATAAAAGGAAAATAGAAAAGGAAAAATGGACTGAATGAATCTACTGAAGGGTCCTAAATTTATAGACTAAGAGGTGTCTATTCGGAATGACAGAAAACCCTTCAAACAGGTGTGAAACCTGGAATCGCCAGAAATTGAAAAGAGGTGATCGAAGAGGCACTATTTTGGAAAGCAAAATTCAAATTCAAATTTTGGCACAAATGTTTGAATTAATCCGTTAGAATTTCAAATTTTTTCTGGCAATAGTTTGAAAAAAAAAATCAAATGGATTTTGTCCAAAAAATTAAGCTAGGACCTGACTCAACCCACAACCCCCAACCTGCGCTGGCTCGGCCGGTGGGTGGCAACGGCGAGCGTGTGTGGTGGATTTGGGTCAAGCCCACTTTGTCCATGACTCCCCTCCTTACAAAAGTATGTCAATCTAAAGCTTATAAGCTCATATAGGCTCTCTTAATGTTTTTTGTGGGACACCCAAAACAAGGTAACCTACATTTGACTCTTCAACTTCCCATTTCACGAAACTAAAAATGACGTCAACTTCCTATTCACTCATAAATGATTTTAACGATCTGTCTTCACCGTGTGACTTGCCATGCGGTAAGGAGCACGTCACCACTTGGACCCACCTCAAAAGACGTGTGAGCCCCACTTAAATTTGAGCTCAAAGATGGCCAAAAAGAAGCCTATAAAACCAAAAATTTCCAACATAATTAACCGAAAAATATTTTGAAAAGTGGTCATAATATTAAGAAAAATATATTTGAGTATTCGAAGAAGATTTTTCTAATTTACTCCCCATGAGATAGGACATTATATATTAATTTTTGATTTATCACAGATTCAATTATATAAATTTGAACTCCATTGTCATGCCATTGTAGGTGAATTGTGTGTTTTAAACTATGATTCAGTTATACAAATTTCAACTCCATTATCAAGCCATTGTAGGTGAATTAGTCCTCTAAAATCAATTATGTGAACAAACGTCATTTTAAATATGATTCACAATTTATTGATTTTGAATTTATATCATACACATCTTTTTCTAGATACTTTTCATACTACTATTTTTGAGGTTTTTTTGTTATTGAATTCGAAGGTACAAATAGTTTGAAAAATGGTTTAAAAAAAGGAAGAAAAAATTTGTAGATCAAATTCATTTATGTGTGATTCATATTATATTAAATTGAATTTAAAAAAAAAAGTCTAAAAAATGGTCAAAATTCAAATAAACTATTTTTCGCCCTACAAAAGTCAAAAATTTGTTTGATTTAGTTAAATAAGTAACTTTTATTATTATTATTATTAGTATTTGGTGAATTTTTGCATATTTGTGTAAAGACAATTTTGCTCTCAATATAAAGTTAAAAAAATATTAGAAAAATATTTATAAAATCCCACAGAAATATGGGAAAGTTATTTGATGGTCTTGGACCATTGCTCCACATTATTCATATTGTGACACATGTGCAACTTGTCTCTAAGAAATCAACACAAAAATACTTAGTCTTACTATTTAAACTAATAAAAATCGTGTTAAGGTGCCACATGTGCTTACCTCAAGAACACTACATAATTTTTCATATATATAATTCATAATACGTTTAAGAAAAATGTTTGAAACTCTTAAAAAAGTTGTATCAATTTGACTCACAATAATATGATATGATAAGTTTCAACTTTGATTTGTCACACATTCAACTATATAGAGTCCAACTCTCACTACTAAAAAAAGTACTTTTCACGACTACTACAAGCCGTCGCAAATAATAAAATGACAGTTGCAAAAAACCTTTTGCGACGACAAATGCTGGTCACGAATGTAGGGGTGACAAATACTTTTTGCGACTGCAAAACAGTAGTCGCAAACTATTTGCGACCGCCTAATCTCCTTATGGCGACTAATGTTTTTCCATCACAAAAAATAAATAAATAAATGCCTATAATGTATTAGCGACCATCTTGTTACCAAAATATAAAAAAAATGCCTACAATGTTTTAGCAATCTATATTCTCATGTATATATATAAATATTATATACAATAAATTTAAAGTGATAGCTGCAAAAATTCTAATACTTATGTATTATTTTCTATCACTTCCCTCAACAAAATTATAGGGGTGAGCATGGTCCGGATTGGACCGGATTGGGATAAAACCAGGACCAATCCGTTATTTATGATTTCTGAAAAATTGAAACCAATCCAATCCGTTTAAATCATGGAACCAATCCGAACCAATCATTTAAACACGGATTGGATCGGTTTAGGACCACGGATTCACATAATTAAATAACAAAAAATATATATATAACGCTTTAATTTCGTAAAAATATAAACATAGTGCTATATTTGTTCCACAATAGCAACATGTCTTTCTATAATAGTGACATACTGTTCTAAAATTTAAACAACCATAAAAAAATTGGTTTCACCATAAGTATTTAGACCATTACAAATTAAAACTAAAAACTAACAAACAAAAGTAATGAAAGAAGATATTACGGGAGTTTAGATTTGAGTTTAGGTTTTATATGGAATAAGAGAAGATACTATGGGGGAGGACGTATAATAAAAATATAGACTATTTGTATACGGTCCAGATCAGTTCCAATCTAGAACCATGGGGTTCAATCTGGAACCAATCCGTGGACTACGGATTTTTAATTCTTCAATCCGAAATCGAACCACGGATTCAAAAAACCAATCCAAACCTACCGGATTGGACTAGACTGGATCGGATTACGGATTTCACAGATTCCTTGCTCAGCCCTACAAAATTATCTTTCTTCAAAAACAAAAACAAAAACAAAAACAAAAAAAGTGTGCATGCAAAATATAAATTTCTATACATGCAAAACAAATATCTATCAACCATCCTTAAAAGTATTTACACAAAATAATAATATATTTGAGTACTCAAAAAAAAAAAATCTCAGTTTAGCTTTCAATATCATCTACTCAATTATATCAACTACTCCTCTACACTACCTGCAAAAATATACATCAATATATTAGTTGACTAACTTGGATGCCAAAACAAAAATGGACACAAATAGCACATTAATTGACAAAATAATCAGCTCCAAGAATATTGAAAAATTACTTGAACTCGATTATCTTCTAATTCAGCTGGACAAATCAATGATGCTAATTGCGCAGAGAACACTCTGCAATAGAAATTTTAAGAATTTGAGTGAGGAATTTTTTTAAGAGTAAGTGTAGACACCCCACAATATATTAGTTGACTAACTTGGATGCCAAAACAAAAATGGACACAAATAGCACATTAATTGACAAAATAATCAGCTCCAAGAATATTGAAAAATTACTTGAACTCGATTATCTTCTAATTCAGCTGGACAAATCAATGATGCTAATTGCGCAGAGAACACCCTGCAACAGAAATTTTAAGAATTTGAGTGAGGAATTTTTTTAAGAGTAAGCAACTGTGCTACAGCACCAGTTTAACTATAACTGAATTCATAACACAGAACTCATAAATTAAATGCACGACAAATAATGTAAGAACCCACATTTTACGTCTTAATCATGTTCATGAGCATCTGTATGATTATGGCTTGTTAAGCTTGCATGTGTATGTTTGTGATTTGTCTAAGTGTTGTGTGCTTGCCTTGCTCCTTCCTTGATGTGAAACCTAGGTCACGCCTTGCCTAAGTTACGATTAGCCGATGTTATGCCAAGCCTAGGTTACGTTACGCCTAGACCATTCCGAGCCGAGGTCATCCTCAGCCTAGAAGTATCTTGGAACCCCTTTGTTGACCTCCGTCCTTGCTTTGACGCATTGGTCGAGATGTTACCTTTGCACCCAAGTGATCTCGTCCTGGAGTGGTATGACCTAGACCGAGGTGTGGCACATCTAGGCCAAGGTATGGCACAGCTTAGTCAAGAGTTGTCCTTCCTAGCCGAGGTCATTGTCACCTTAGTTGCCGAAGCCCTTTTGTTAGCCGATGCCATTGCCTCGTCAGAGAGCCCATACCGCTTTACTTGTTGAACACCCTTTCGCCATGCCTTGTCTGGTCTGCCAGCCACCTTTTCAGGGAAAACCCAATCAGTCGCCGCCACGTGTCCCCGCTGAGGGTTAACCCCAGAACCGGGTAAGGGAAACTATCATTTGGTATCATAACATTGCCTTTTAGAGAGAGAAGCTCTAGGAGGAAGAGGAAGTTTTAGAGTGAGAAAGTAAGTCTTCAAGCTTGATTCCAGGAGATCGAAGCGTTAGATTCGTGTATTGAGGTTAGATCCTTGGCTTACTCTTGTTGTTCCTTGTGTTTATCTAGCTGCATTGCATGATCGAACCTGTTCTGCACGTCATGCATTAATTTGAAACTGATTTTAGAAAGAGAAAATAATGTTCATACGTTCTTGAAGAAAAAGTCTTGTTTTGATCCAAAAGCTTGCATAGAGAATCATGTTTTTGTGTTTATTTCCGCAAGAACTTCAAGTACGGGTACCCAGGTCCATGTTTTCAAACTCGTAGCATGAAAATCCCAGATTTTGTAATAACAGGTTGTAGATGAACATTCATATTCTTCATATTTTCGTACTCATGTTCTTCATGTTCATCAGCAGAGGGAAACCCAGAGTTTCCCGACCTCTTTTCCTTGCATGTGGCCTCGGGGACACACCTCGGCAAGGAGGTGTGGAACCTCGGCCTAGACCTGGTTAGTGCCCAGCATGTTTTTCCGAAATCATTGGTATACATACGAAACTTGTTTGAAAGTGTATTCAATAGGCTTTGCCATGTATTTGTAGGACTTGGGCTTGTCTCGACCCCGACGTTTGAAGAGCTATGTGAGTGGTATTCTTAATAAAGCTATGTTATACTTGTTTTGATAAATCTCGTTTTGCTTTGTTTTGATGAAAAGTATTTGATTTAGCATGAATGACTATCCCTATTTATATATCAAACACTATCTTGTTTTGATGACATGTCTTGAAAGTCCTTAGTTGCAGGGGACTATAATGCAACTGCACTCTTGTCTTGAAAGTCCTTAGTTGCAGGGGACTATAATGCAACTGCACTCTTGTCTTGATATGTCATCGCCCCTTGTAATATGTAGATGTTATTAACATCCA
This sequence comes from Camellia sinensis, assembly GCF_004153795.1. Classification (NCBI taxonomy): domain Eukaryota; kingdom Viridiplantae; phylum Streptophyta; class Magnoliopsida; order Ericales; family Theaceae; genus Camellia; species Camellia sinensis. Next base: position 1,636,205 of record NW_021025046.1, on the reverse strand, counting down.
AGGAACTTGAAAGACCGGCAACGAACTTGGTTTTCCCCTTGATTGCAAAGTATGCTATGTATTGTTTTGAAAGAGACCCCGGATATCAATCGTGCAAAACCTTTATTTCTAATATCATTCACTGAGTATCCAAGCTCACCCTCTCTATATATATGTAGGTGATGAACAAGCAGGCAGTGAGGCCTAGACGTGATGCCAATATGTTTTGGGTGTATTGCCGACCTGTTTTGGGATTGCATTTTGTACCATCTTGAAGATCATGCTTCTTAGCTTATATTCCATGTGTACTTGTATACGTCGGCTTGAGAAGCCTTTTGGTCAAGATGTATTTTGTATCTTATTTCCTTATTGTATTTAAGTTTTAAGACTGTAAAAATTGTATGTCATTCCATTGGACTTATGCACGGCTCTCACGGACTACACAAATGTTTGTATATATTGCTTCCGCACTTGTTTGGCACTACTTTTTCAAAAATCTGTTTCTCAAAACGATTTGCCAGATTTGGACTCTTTGGTTCAGATTAAGAACCGTGACATAAATTGAGTCCGAACTGTAGCACGAGGCCCACGCGGGCGCCTTCTACAGTAAGCAACTGTGCTACAGCATCAGTTTAACTATAACTGAATTCATAACACAAAACTCATAAATTAAATGCACGACAAATAAATGATCATATAAACACATAAATTATTGTTAATTTATATTCCATCCCACTAGGGAGCATTCTTCCTTAATTGGGCTGCCAAATAAGTCTTGTATTTGGATATATTAGGAATAAAATTGGCCATGTAATTTACAATACGAAGAAACTGTTGGACCTGCTTGTATGTAAGATGTTCATTAAGGACAATTTGTGAGTCTAACCATCACATCATACCATATAGAAGCAAAAACTAGATGGTAACACAACAGTACCTTTGACTGCTTCATGAACTCATTCATAACCCTTTTGTAACAATCCTCACAAATAGCTGGTGGAACTTGTACACTCAATCTAATCTGAATAAAAAAATATACTCAATTACAAATACATATAAAGCAGTACTTATACAAATATACTCTGATTAACAAGTGTACACTGGCCAATAAATGTAGAAGGACTGTAGCTCGACTTTTTTGCACCCCCTTTCTGAAGTCGAAATAAGCCTTACAGTTTGGACTTCCGTAGTTCTGAATCTAATCTCGCAAGTGCAATGTGAAATTGATAAACACCAAAGAGTCCAAATCCGACAAATCTTTTAGAAAATCGATTTTGAATCAAATTGTCAAAAATGGACTGCTTTGCCAGATACAGAGTCGCTACCTAAATATTTTATTTCGGAAAAATTTAGGAAACCCGTGACTCGTGCCAAAGGCCACATGTCCGTCATCATCAAGATTGTCTCGGCTCGGGAACTTAGGTATGAGAAGGGAAGGTAATAAATGAATTTGAGCACCCCCGTTCGCCCGATCAAAGATCGGCCACTACTAATCATGATATGAATCTTATGTTCATGATATACTCTTGTTCCGGTTTATTAGGCTAGCATTACTGTGTGATGTGCACACACACAAGTATAGACTAACTTTGCAAGAATTGGAACATTCAATCTCATGCTTGTTTTGAAAATTGTTTCGAATATGTACCACTTAAAAAAGTGATTGCATATGAACATTACTCAAATTATTCTAATTCAAGCAACAAACCTTCATCCACAAGCATTTAAGAGTTATAGTATTTAAGCATTTAGTGTCTCATGGCAAGCATGCTAGGCATGCCAACAATCACACACATGCGACATGCTAAAGCGAGTAAAGGCTCACCTAGTACTCCAAGCCAAAATAAACAAAAGAGTTAGAAAAATGCATGATCCTAACTTTATGCAATATGACTAATGCAACACATACAATATGCAATTAATAGGCTCGCCTACTAACATGGCATACGAATCAATTAAATAGCATGCGGTCTAAGCATGTATTCAAAAAAGTATTAAACAATAATAATGCAGTTAGAATGATGCGCCAAGCCTCGGTGCATGCAATACAAATTGATGCAAACATGAAGAATGCTAAACAAAACGTGATGTCCCTAAACTAACCATCATAGGTTAGTAAATAAAAGGGAGAAAGACGCGGGGTTGGAAGACATACACATTATTACATTGCGCTCTCACGAAGGAGAGTCCGAATAAACTAAGCTAATTAACTACCTAATTAAAGCTAAGCTAATTATTACAACAAAAAAATGAATAAATAGCTAAACTACTTAACTAATTAATACAAACCAAATTAATTAACTATTCTAGTTAACTAACAACGAAATTGAATAACTAGTTAACTAACTAATTAATTACAACACTTTATAAAATCAACTAGCTACAACTAATTGTAAACTTAAACATGCTCGGCACGCGAGGAATGCTCATGCATATGCTCAGTTTCCACCTAAAAAGCCATTATTTTGTTTCCAGAGAGCCTCTGTTGCACAATAGAACACTAGCACTGTTGCCCACTTCCAGAATAACTCTGCTCTGCCTTACAAACATGCTACTGAATTTTGCATCAGTGGTCAGCCGGCCAGTGATGAGGCCTGTCGGCCACCAGTGATAGCCAGCCGGCCATCAAAGGTGGCCTACCGGCCATGGAAAGTGGCTTGCAGACCATTGCTACCTAGTTCACCTTACTGCAACAAAGAACAAACAGAGCAATGCACAGGGTATTTCAAGGGTTTGTTTGCACAACTTACCCCTCATTTTCATGAACAAATTAAAAAAGTAGTGAGCTTAAGCCACAAACCACCAACTCAAGCAATTTCATTGCATGATGACTTGTGAACCGAAGTGTGCAAGTTCTATAAATGCAACAAAATAAGACTCTCAAAACCACCTCCCTTTCATGAATGATCAAGGGAAGTAGCGACCTTGGAACCTTGAATCATTTCATCACTTAGTGAGTATGAAATGGTTCAAGTTTTCATGTGTTCAATTAACGTCTGATTGAACACAAACAAATTATTATCTTTCACCATTTTAGTCCCAATTTTAGTTACTTAATTTTAGATTACCAACCATCCTTTAATCAATGGAGTCCAAATGGTGATTTTAAGTCCTCTAATGGAAAGAAGGCTCAAACTTAGAGTTGTCTTAGGTATGAAAGAGACATTATACCATTGGTAATGAACCCCCTAAGGGATTAAACCATTAAGCATGACATCTCAATCTAATGCTTTAAACAAACAAGTTGTTTGAACCACTTTCAAAGCAAAACAAAAAGCCAAGAAAAGAGGGAGGTTGCAGAGATTATTAGTGCTGAAAATGAGTAAGAAAAACATAAATAAATGATATCAACTCAAATAAGATGGTGACTAAGGCCTAAAACACCAAGCTCATGAGGACACTTACACTATAAGCATGCAAAACAAAGCTCAAATGCAATCAGCCCAAAACAGTGCTAAAACAAGTCTAATACGGTCCTAAAACATGCTGGGATTGAGCTAAAAATAGCTAGATTAACATGCTAAAACATGGCACAAACTAGGCTAGTAAGCAAGACACAAGGAGGGAAGGCTAACCCCTTTAAATTTGGACTTCAAAACATGATTTTGGCCACTGAAAATGCTCTGAAAATCAGTGTTTAAAAGCTTAGAAAAAGATGATGTAAGGGTGGGAAACACAAGGGCAAATGCGGGAAACACAAGGGCAAAGGCCTCCAAAACAAGATACAAAGAAGGATGGAACAACCCTTAACCTTTAATGGCCTTGAAACCCAAGCTTTAGCCCAAAAACAATTGGAAAACAACAAGAATAATAGTAGAGAAAGCAAGCAAATAGGCAAAGCCTTATGCCTTTTGAAGAGAAAAGCAATTCCAAGCAATAAAACCAAGCAAATACACCCTCTAGAGCTCAAACAAGCCTCAAGGGTGCCTCATCTCAAAGATGAGAAGATTTGGTTAAAGGTGTATAGGCAAAGGTTAAGGATTTGTAGACAAAAGTGTAGGAATTTGCTAGAGAGAAAGAGAATTGTAGAGAGAGAGGAAAAATTTTGATCTCAAAATTTTCTAACCTTAAAACATGAGAGGGAGGTCTTCTATATATATAAAACATGAATTTCCTACAAGGATATCCAGCCCTACACGTGGGGATAGATGTATTCATCTGTGCAAACAGCTGGCTCAGCTATCACAAAATATCTGCCGCAGCTGTCACAAAATATCTGCAAAAGAAACTGGTGGCCGACAACCCAAAAGTGATGGCCAACAACCCGGCCACCAGAAGCTGCATGCTTAAAGAACCAAGGCTTGGTCCAAGAATGAGGCAACAAGGGTATAAGGTTTGAAAGGGTCAAAGCTATGTCGAGGATTTCGAGTACTTGACGAGCAAATAAACTCATCATCGGGTGTGCATGCGATGGCCTCCAAGTCGTAAGGGCTGTCATAAATGGGATGTCTACAAGGACAAGGACAAGGACAAAAAAAAAAAAACACCAGTTGAGAAATGCAATCTAGGGTACTCAGAATCTCATGAACATGACAATCAAATAGTACACTTTGAAATTGGGCAAGAAAGTAAAAACCCAATAAAATTGGCTCCTAAAAATTGACAATATAGGTAACCTAAATAAAAAAAAAAAAAGCATACATAATTGCAAATACATATAAAGAAGTACTTATACAAAAATACTCTGATGAACATGTTTGTGGGCCAATAAATGTAGAAGGAAAAAAACCCAGTTAAGAAAAAGCAATCTAGGATACTCAAGATCTCATGAATATGACAGTAAAATAATACAATTTGAAATTGGGCAAGAAAATAAAAACCCAATAAAATTAGCTCATAAAAATTGACAATGCAGGCAGGCAAGGATTTGCTTGAAATTGAAACTTAATGACAAACAAAGTATAATAATAAGGACATGCTTATTGCCCACTAGATGCATCTAGCACCAACAATATGTTAGTATAATATGTTAATAATTTCCATATGTATATATATAAATTTGATAAAACATAACATTCATCAATTTGCAAGTATTGCACCTCTCTCAAGCTCGTACTCCCAGCCACACCCTGTGACTCTAAGAACAAAACATGTGCCGTCAAGTTCTCAATTGTTGTAGTAAACCTAGACTCAACGTCTTGTGTCATACGTCATGTGATCTCATCAACAAATAAAGAAGCTGTTGATGATTGGGATAGGCCGCTGCCTCATGCATACATCGCACTCCAGGGCACTCATCTCCCATAAGTCTTGCAATACCCATGTCCATCATTTCCAACAATTTTATGGTAAATCCCATCGCAATTCTCAATCATATGTTGCTCCTTAGGAACTTTCCAAAGATGCGCATTGTACACATTTTGAAAACATAAAGACAATGTTTGTAAAAAGCAAAATATGTGTGTAAACTTTTAAACCATAGACATACCGCAATTGTCATCACATCGGGATCATTCAGGTCGTGTGCCCTCTTCCAATAACTCATCTTATCTATCCGCTCCCCTTTATGCGTCATCTGTAATTTTTTTCAACTTAGGAGCTCAAGTCTTCACAACATAATAAGTCGTAAGTGCAACACTAGATCAATACATTGAAATGAATATCTGAGAAAGATGTCCTTGTAGTCGTATGTGGAGGCCCATGAAATCCCCGATTAAAAGAATTTTTCTTAGCAATAGCCTATGACATTGGTTAGAATATCAAACATTAGTTATTTATCATTAAAACATTAATTAAAATTTTATAAAGAATACTTATAGCTATACTTCTTTACTCGCTCAATATTGCACAAGTTTCCTCCACTGGGTTGGCACTATGTTAATAAGTACTGTAGAAGCAATGTTCGGATCATTCTTGAATGGAACCCAATACTTGGACTTTGTCTTGCTTTTATGATCTTTCCACGATGTCTTTCAAAGTCGCATGCAAACCTCTTTGAATTCATCTGGACAATATACCAAGTTGTTCGACAAAGCACAAATTAAAAATTTGAGTAGTATAGATTGCAGAATAATATCCACAACTTAAAATTAGAGCAAGGGACATGTTGGAGGATCCATAGAAACCTAAGAAATGCCTAAAATTATAAGTTCCTAAAATTATAATAAACATATATTTTAGGGCTATCAATAAATTTAATTATTAGATATTTCAGAGTATCATACCTTCACCTCCTGCCAAATATTCTCCTTTATATCAACATGCATCACATTCCAACTAAGATATGTAAGTGGGACTCTATGCCTACCGCGCATGATCAACCCCAATTATCCCTTTAACTTTTTGCCATTATCCTCCGTCGGCTGAAACTTATCATCCAATTTTACTTGGATCTTAGTGCCTGTGCCCCATTCCTTTATCCCTCGGGCAAATCCTCGACCTTGTCGTGTACCTGAAAAATCGTTGGACCTGAAAAATCTTAAACATAAATAAAACAATACATTAATTAAAATAGAAAATAGAATGCAAAAAAACCTAATGATGGCTATGAGGAAGCTGCTGTAAAGGTAGCTAATACTATATGTAGAGATGAAACGGATGAAAAAGATGCTCCATCCACAGTGCGAGTTAGCGAGGGACTTGCCCGCACATGTAAAGCCTCATCTATAGTGCAAAAGGCCTTAAATCTTCTTTTTCCCCTTCCGCTTCATCCTAAAATGAAAGAAATATGAAAAGGTTAATACACAAGAAATATGGATATCAATTTACTTATAATATAACACAAGATATAAATATAGACAAATGATTCAAATCAATTTCAGAACAAATAGAACTTTATCAGTAAAGTTTACCTCGAAACATATGGAGAAGATGCTCCATCCATAGTATGAGGTAGCAAGGGACTTGCTCGCACACGTAAAGCCTCATCCATAGTCCAAGGGGCCTTAAAGGTCTTCCCTTCCTCTTATCAATTCTTCCTTTGGGTGATGTTGATAACTGTCAAGAGTACAAGTCATATTTAAGAAAAAATTTAATACATAAAAAATAGCATTAACTAAAAAATAAATTCATAAAATACTTCTATGAATACTGACCTGAGAGGCAACATCAACTCCAATTTCGTCTGGGACCTGTCAAGTAAATAAATAAACTACCAAAAGTCCCACCATGTCATGTATACATTCTGAATGTGTAAAAATCTTCAGTAAATATTAAAGACCAATTTAAATTCAAATTCCAACAATAAAAAAACCTAAACATACAAACTTGTAATTGGACAAGTGTTGAAAAATAAACCTAGTGGGTTAACTCTTCAGTTTTCTCTTCAGTCTGCTTAACTGGAGACATTTGCTGCAAACAAGCTTGTAATTTTGCTATTTGTTGCCTAAGCCTGATTAGTTGACATGCTGAAATTTTAGTTACTACCTGCAAAATGGAGACACAAATAAAAATAAGAAAATAAATTTGAATATAAAAATAAGAAAGAGAAATATGTCCCAGAATGTACCTCATTTCCTATTTTAGCAGTTCTCTTTATCTCCGCAACAAGTTTCTTTTCCTATATCAACAAATAATTTATACTTAGATCAAACACTAAAAACTTGCAACATAAACATTACCTATAAACTCATTAACATACTTTCAATTACATGGTGGTGGTTTACGTCTCAATACCTAAAGCAAGATAAAAGTCCAAACATTAATATGAATTCCTATGTATATAATTTGTATCAAATTAATTGATTTAGAGAGAAGAAAACCAATAGCAGCAGACACATTTAATTACAAACAGATTAAAGAACGATACCTCTGGTCGCATTGGTCATTTCACGCTTACTCTCTTGAAGCGCCTCTATAATCAAACAACACAGAAACAGAATAAATCTTTCTTAATTGAATAAATACATTCGCATAATTGGTATGAATTATAAATTAGGAAGAAGAAAACTAGGGCACAAACCTTTGGCTGTAGGTTTCTTGGCAAAGATGTTCATGATTTTTAGAAAAAACGAAACAATTAGCAATCAAAAATAAAAATTGAAAAACCTAGGTGATTCGTGATTAGATCAAGAATTAATTATACCAATTCCCAAACAATTAAAACTAACAATCTAAATCATCAAGTACGGATGAACGTGATTTAGATTGTTGTTTTCGAAACAATAAATCGACACAAATGATTTTTACGTGGAAAAAACCATAATTGGAGCACCTCGAATTGTGATAAAAAAACCACGGGCAAAAAGCCACAAATCAATCCACTACTGAAGAAAGAAAGATTACAAAGATACCGAACAAATTACCCAAACGCTTCTAATTTGTCTTCAAATCTTTTGTATATCTTTCACCGCAACCTTCATCTCGGAATTGATTAGATTGATGTTGAATCCGCAACATCTATTGTCGAATCAACGACAGCATACAGTATCAAACTCCTTCGAAACTCCACGCTTGAATCTCCGGATTCCACCAAACAAGAACACTCTTGAATATGAACAATCAACCTCCTTGATGTGTGCTTATCAAAACATGAGTTTAATACTCAATCAAGACATTAAGAAAAACTAGCAAACAACCCTAAAACAAAACCCTAAACACCTTAAAGAAGATCTCAAAACGTAACCCTAGATTTGGACTTAAACAAGTACTTATAGAAAATAGGGGCAGCGAAGCTCGCTCGAGCGAAGACTCGCTCGCTCACGCGAGGAACCAAATACGCATGTTTTCATTAAGTGGCTTCGCTCGAGCCACACTACCTGCGCTCAAGCGTATAATCATCCTTCTCAGGTTTTTAACAAACAGAAGCAGCTTCTGAGAGCAAGACTCCTTCGCTAGAGCAAGCAAGACAAAACAACTAGAAAAATTACAACTTGATTAAAAAAAGTTTGTTCGTAGGATTGACAAGACTAAGGGACCTAACAATCTCCCCCTTTGCCAATTCCCGGACAAAACTTTCTAACATAGTTTCCTAGAAAACACAAGCACTAACAAAAACAACCTACTAACACAAAACAACCTTGACCAAATATCTGCACAAATAGAAAACCACCACTAGGGAAAAAAAGTGAGAGAGTAGTTGTTCAGAATCAAAAACCATATTAAGATATAACACATCAAAACTATATCATCATGCAAGCAACAGTAGTATGTCCAGTCTGCCTGCAAAATCCACAATGAGTATGCAAATTCAACAATGATATATCCCACATACGCCAACCATCATCATGCAAACAACATATAAATCTAGTTATCCCAAAACATATATACCCCCAATTCCCGACACACCCCCCCTAACATGTGCTTGACTCTGTAAGACTGTCAACTTAGTGATGGGTTTAACAGGAGAGGCAAACTCATCATCATCAAATATGGGAACACCAAGAGAAGTAAGAAAACGAGTGAGAAAACACCCATAAGGAAGACCCAAGGATTTGCAACCCTTAAAAACCGTAATCATTTTGGAGACTATCATCTCCGGCAGGTCAATGGGAAGGCGGTGGTCAATACAATATAACACATACCCCTGATCTTAGGTAATGTGAAATGAATGAGTAGTCACATGAATGTTGGCACAAACAATGATGTTAAGAAGACGAACACGAGAAAGAAGCTCATTTTACTAAATGAGCACCCCGGCAATCCAAGCCCGGGGAGTACCACAAAGTTCAGTAACAACTCAATCAAAATCAACACCACTGCAAGTACTGAAAGGAAAATAACAATTTCAGACTTCTGGAAGACCAAGAAACAGCCTAAAAACTTCATCATTGATGACCAAAGCTTTCTTCCTCAACCAAGTGCAAAAAGAGAGAGCAATTTCCTTGAAGATAGAGTGCATATTATAATAAAATTCGCGGACCAGACTAAGATTTTGAGGCCCAAAGAAAAGTAAAACTTGATCACCCCCTAAAGAATCAAACAACGAACGGTTGGGGATCAACTCAAAAGCACTAGGGTGGACATTCCATTCTAGGTGAACTTTCCTAGAGGCATAGAAATCTCAAAACAAATTGGATTTTTCCTTGGCTTCAAATTTTTCAGTGTTGTAATTTGGGTGGGACACAGTGGATTTACGACGTTTCGAAGGCTCAGCCATGACTGACCAAAAATTAGAAAAGACAACCACAAGACCAAACCAAATAACACCCAAGGCCCATTAGAAACCCAAAGAAAAAACAGAAGTGCACATCAAGCATTATTAGTCCAACAGGGTTAGAAAAATAAAAAACACAAAACCATAGCATAATATCAATGACATGAAGAACAGAGCTAGGTTAAGTTCCAACAGACACAAATGCAGCAATAAGAGAAAGAAAAGAACAAAAGATGAAGATGAAGGGAATCAACATCAGTGCAATTCACTTAGACCACATAAATTAGTATATGAAACACAGGACAATCATAGACAGAAATTAAAGCCCTAATTTAGACCCTGACTTTAAACCCTAGCATAAATGTACCAAATTACTAAACCAAGATGCAATAGAGAGGGAAAACAATTAAAAATAACTGTACCAAACCCGTTATAGAAGAAGAACCGTAGAACCACAGACGAAGCAGAGTAAAAACTCAAAACAATGGAGGATAAGTAAGGAAGGGAAAGACTTACCAATGATGAAGATGCAAGACGGATTGATAAGAAATCCCTCCCAAAAATTGAGTGGAAACCAAGGAGTGATCAACAATGGGAGTGTAATCGCCCTAAGAGAGAGAGAGTACAATCGGGAAAAAAAAAAGAAGGAAAAATGAAGTCTAAAGAGACAGACAAACAATTTAAAACGTAAGACACTAACCCGCATGGGGTCGCTTGGGCCAAGATCTTCTCGCTTGAGCCCAAAAAACATGCTCTCAGAATCTAAGCCATCTGCAGAAGCACGCTCGAGCGTACACTCCCTCGCTCACTCGAGCGAAGAAGAAAAAAAACAAAAAACTAAAAAAAAACTTTTTGAGCAAAAACAAAATACTCACACTAGGAAGTGGAACCTGAAACAAAAGTAAGTGAGCATAATAGCATGAAAATGATACTAAGATGAAATAATCTGCAAACCATGAAGCACGCAAACTTGCAATTATAACAATATGAAGCATATAATCATGAGCAAATCATATAAAATTTAATCAATGATCATAAGCTACATGAGAATGGATAACTCAAAAACAAACATGAGAGCTCACAAAATGAATATGTATGTGTGTGTGCAATCCTTGAGAGGCCACAGAGCTAGAGTTAATCCTCGTAGTGATCGGATGGCTAGACCTCTGGCAAGAGTAACTAAACATCACAGAGAAAAGCCAAACCATTAGGAATCACGGGGTATTTGTTGAGTAAACGCGAAGGCTCCCCCTCAATCAATAAGTCTCCCTCTTTTTTTTTCTTTTCTTTTTTTGACTTTTCTTTCTTGTGGGCACTCACTGGTGGCATGCACGCTCAAGAGTATGGAGACTAAACCAGAGAAATATGAAATCAAAAAGGATGGCCTGGTTGGTGCCTCTGAGGTAGCCTTTTCCTAATGCCTGGACTTCAATGAACTGAGGGAGAAACCATGGAGGTGAAAAACGATGGTAGATAGTTAAGAAACTCAGCATCACCCATGATATGCCAGTAAAGGTCAATTTCTCTAAAAAAGTACAAGAAACATTGTTAGTGGTCTATAGAGAACTTTGATCACCTGTGCAGAAACCCCTACAACAGTTTATCTCAAGGATGTGTACAGAATGAGATCATAAAGTCAATGAGCAGGGCATTCAGAATGAGCTATGAACAAAGAAGAATGAGATCTTGTAAGCAGCATGAGCAGTGTTCATATAAATTTAGATGCAGAGATGACATGAATCAATGAAAATGAGATTATAGCATCCAAGCACACAAAAAGCCAAACACTCACACCCACTCAAGGAACAGGTAACACCCTAGTGACTGAACACTACACCCAAGGTCTTTCTAAGGAACTCAAACTGAAGAAGATCAATGGGTTTTGTAAAAATATCAGCTTTTTGATGCTCAGTAGGTATATGTTCAAGAACAACAAGGCCCTCTTCTGCTAACTCTCGAATAAAATGATGACGAATGTCAATGTGTTTGGTGCGAGAGTGTTGGACAGGATTTTTTGAAATGTTTATGGCACTTGTGTTATCACAAAAAAGAGAGAGTGTTCTGGTCTATTCCATAATCATAAAGCATTTTCTTCATCCACAGCATTTGTGCACAACAACTCCCTACAACAATGTACGCAGCCTCAGCAGTCGAAAGAGAGATGGCATTTTGCTTTTTGCTATGCTAGGCAACCAAATTATTTCCAAGTTTATCTTATTATCATCAGCACACCCTGCCCAGTCGGCATCAGAAAAACCAGTAATTTCAGTTGTAGTGTCGGTAGAAATTCAAACCCCATACCCTAGTGTCCCATTAACATATATAATGATGCGTTTGACCGCAAGAAGATGAGACTCTTTAGAACTGGCTTGGTAACGGGCACAGACACCTACACTAAATGCAATGTCAGGATGACTGGTTGTGAGGTAAAGAAGACTTCCTATCGTACTCCTATAAAGGGTAGGATCAACATCAATACCAGAGGAATCTTTGGAAATGTGAAAACTGGTGCTCATGGGAGTGCATGCATATTTGGCTGACTCAAGACCAAACTTTGACACAAGATTTTTGGCATACACACTAAATGCAATGTCAGGACAACTGGTTGTGAGGTAAAGAAGACTTCCTATCGTACTCCTATAAAGGGTAGGATCAACATCAATACCAGAGGAATCTTTGGAAATGTGAAAACTGGTGCTCATGGGAGTGCATGCATATTTGGCTGACTCAAGACCAAACTTTGACACAAGATTTTTGGGATACTTAGTCTAAGAAACAAACATACTCAAAGGAGACTGTTTAATTTGAAGACCCAAGAAATAAGACAACTCTCACATCATGCTCATCTTAAACTCATGTGTCAAGCAATCTGAAAAATATTTCATAAGATGATCAGCACTGGATCCAAACACAATATCATCAACATAAATCTGAGCAACAAGAATATGAGACTTAATATGTTTCACAAATAAAGTCTTATCCACACTACCCCTTTGAAAGTCATTATCAAGAAGAAAGGTAGTAAGTCTATCATACTAAGCCCGAGGGGCTTGTTTCAACCCATACAGAGCCTTGTCTAAATTGTAGACATGGTTTGGACATGTAGGGTCCTCAAACCCTTTTGGTGTGCTCAACATAAGCCTCTTCTTTCAAGTACCCATTCAGAAAGGCACTTTTCACATCCATTTGAAACAATTTGAAACCAAGAAAGCATGCAACACCAAGTAAAATACGAATAAACTCGAGATGTGCAACTGGGGCAAACGTCTCATGATAGTCAACACCCTCTACTTGTGTATAGCCTTGAGCAACCAACCTAGCTTTATTTCTAACCACAATACCATTCTCATCAGATTTATTCTTAAAGATCCACTTGGTACCTATCATTTATGTCTCTAGTTCTGGGAACTAGAGTCCAAACATTGTTACGTTCAAATTGACCTAATTATTCATGCATAGCATTGACCCAACTATCATCTAGTAAGGCCTCTTTTATATTCTTAGGTTCAATTAATAAAACATAACACATATGAGATATCTCATCATCCCGAATTTGTCTTTGGGTTTTCATTCGATCCGAGACACTTCCAATCACCTGTTGAGCTAGATGATTCAGTTTCACCCCTACTGATGGTTTGAACTTAGGACTTGTGGTGACAGAAGCATCATAAGTGGTGTCTCTCTGTGCACTCTTTGGACTCTGACATACCTGAGAAATTGGTGCTGTCTCAACTTTTTGTGCTTGGACCTCAACTTCTCTTTGACTTTGTGGTTTAGTATCTAGGATTGGAGACTCACCATTTTCTTCCTCATTTGTCACTGAAGTAGGAGAACCTGTGTCATCTATAACCACATTGATCAATTCCATTAAAGATGAAGTTCGCAGGTTATAGACTCGAAAAGCCCTATTAGTGGTTGAATTCCCTAGAAAAATACATTCATCACTTTGGGAGTCAAATTTGCCCAAAGGTTCTCTATCTTTGAAAATGTAACACTCACTCCCAAAAGTTTTTAGGTATTTTACATTAGGTTTTAATCCCTTCCACAATTCATATGGAGTTTGTAAAGTGCCAGGTCTTAAATACACACGATTTATGACATAAACAGCAGTATTTAAGGCTTCAACCCAAAACTTTAGAGGAACTTTCTTACTAAGGAGCATGACCCTACCCATCTCTTGAACAACCCTATTCTTCCTCTCAAAAACTCCATTTTTTTATGGAGTAATAGGTGCAGAAAATTCATGCTTAATTCCATACATATCACAAAAATCCGAAAACGAACTGTTTTCAAACTCACGACCATGATCAGTTTGGATTCTTATGATACGCCCAATGGAAACACCATGTTCATTTTGGATTTTAAGGACTAAGGCCTAGAAAGCATCAAACATATCAGATTTTTCTCTTAAAAAATTTACCCATGAAAAATGAGTAAAATCATCAACAGTTAAAAAAATGTATCTTTTACCTCCAATACCTTCAGTGTGAGTAGGTCCCCTTACATCCATATGAACCAATTCAAGAGGACGTTTGGTTGTAAAGCTATTCACCTTTTTATGAGGGGCACGGGTTTGCTTTCCAAGTTGACATGGTCCACACACATGGTTCAGATTCTTACCCAGTTTAAGTACGCCTCTGACAAGCTCTTTGTTGGCCATCTTAGTTAGGTCTTTGAAATTCATGTGGCTTAATCTTTGATGCCACAGATCAATGTTACTTATGATGGCTGAGTGGCAAGTGAGATCATTAATAGTAACAATCTCATAACAGTTATCAGATGTGCGAACCCCATGTATGATAGTATTTCCCTTTTTATCCAAAATTTCACATTTATTTTTTGAAAATAATACTTCATGGTGAGAATCACACATTTGACTGATACTCAAAAGATTTTCTTTAAGGCCATCAACAAGTAATGCATTTTCAAGCTTGGGAAGACCAGCCCCACTTATAGAGCCTTTACCAATGACTCTAGAAGTGCCACCATCTCCAAAGGTAACAATTCCACCTTCATATTTTTCAAGGGAGGTGAAGTAGGATTTGTCACCTGACATATGATGAGAGCACCCACTATCAAGGTACCACATGTGTGAGTCACGTGCTTTTAGAGCAGTGTGAACAACTAAATAAGTCAAGTCATCTTTTTTCACCCATATCTTTTTGGTCTTAACAAAATCAGGATTGGCAATCTTGATAAATGTCCTAGCGTTGTGAACACCCTCATGTATCTTGGTGTTCTGCCTAGACATGTAAGGTTGTCTCCTAACCCAAAAAGTATTAGAATTTCTACCCTTTTGAAACACCTTACCAAACAATTCAAAGCAATAAGGACGAATGTGGCCATACCTACCACAATGATGACAAACAAAAACAGGTTTTACCTCCCTTTTATTGATCTTACCTTGTTAGGCAGATGAAGAGAGGGATCACCCTGGTGCACCTTCAGCTTTCCCTTTTCTTGAGTCTTCAGGTCATGAGCTGTAGAGGTCTGTCCCTTGTGAGCTGTTGCATTACCATAGCCTAGCCCACTTTTGTCACAACCCATTTGTTGAGACTCGAGGATGTCTTCTAATGACTTGGAACCTTTGTTCCATATGGCGATTGTGGCTCTAGCAATTTTGAGTTCTTCATCTTTATGACAAACCATCTCTTCCAATGTAGCTTGTGACATCTCAAGGCTTTCAATCTTCTCTTCATATATGGCATATATTTTCAAAAGTTCATTCCTTTCGGTTTCACAAGATAGAAGTTTTTCACATAGGTCTTGCCTGTTATTAGAGATCTTGATGATATTCTGTTTTGCTGTTGCAATTACTCCTTTTAGCTTGACATTCTCGCTTTCACATGTTTTGAACTTGAGAGTGAGTTTGTCATTGATCTTGGACAAATTCAGAGATTCATCGTAAAGCTTTTTGTAAGCTAGTTATAGATAATCACCATCAATCTCATTATTTTCTTCTAATGTTTCATCATCTTCTTTTTGCTCCTCTTTCTCCTAGACCTCATCCAGTCAAACAACTAAGGCAGGAAATGTGATAGATGGTGGTGAAGATGACTCTCCTCTTTCATGAAATTGACTCAGAATGTCCTATGCATCTTTGGCCTTTGTGCAGTGAGCAACCCGTTGCTGTTCTTCATCAGAAATTGTTTCACGAATAGTAATCAGACCTGTCTGATTGCTCAGATTGTCAGTACTTTCAACATCCTCTTCAATGGCTTGCCAGCCTTCAGGGTCGAAAGCTCTTAGAAATGCCCTCATTCTGATCTTCCAGTATAAGTAATTACTCTCATCAAAGGTAGGAGCACGGTGCAAATTCTAACCACGAGAAAATTCCACTAGCTTCGGAGGAGGTTGAGTGAAAATGGACCAGAATGCCATGAAAGCACTGTCCTCGTCTTCACCGGATTCAGTTTCTTCGGGTTCTTACTCTGACCCGCTTTCATCATCCCAAGTCACTATATAGACTTTCTTCCGATTCTTTTTTGATGGACATACAAGAGCAATATGTCCAAACCTTTGACATTCATAACACTTGACCCCTTGCCCCTTTACAATCTTCTTTTCAGTTTTTGGAGCAAGTTTTGGTGGAAAAGTTTTGGGTTTATCATTACTCTTATCTTTTGAAATAAGGTCTCTGAAATTAGGCTTCTTTTTCTTTAAAAACTTTTTGAACTGTTTAGTAAACATAACCGTCATCTCAGACTCTAAATCAAACTCAGTCTCAGGAGTTTTTGTAATCTCATGAGCACTAGTGAAAGCCACACTATCTTTTTGTTTTTTCTTAGAAATCTGGTGGGCTTCATAAGTCTGCAGGTTTCCAACCAACAGATCAAGCTTGAGGGTATCAACATTCTGAGCCTCCTTAGTGGCTGTCACTTTTGATTGGAACCTCTCGGATAAAGACCTCAAATTTTTCCAACAACTTTAGCTTTAGGGATTTTTTCACCGAGTGTGAAACAGAAATTCACGATATCACTAACTTTTGCATAGAAATCATCAAACGTCTCATCATCGCGCATAAAAAGAGTTTCAAAGGCGGAGGTGAGACGTTGAAGTTTTGACCTTTTGACTGAAGTAGTACCTTTGTGAATCGTTTCAAGAATGTCCCAAGCCTCTTTTGGTACCTCACACGTGCAGATACGACAAAACCCTTTAGGTGTGTGATGGAGCAAAAAAGGGAATTAAGAGCCTTACTGTTCCAACTCGAGTTTTGGTAATCGGTTGTGTCCCATTTATCAAGGGGTTTAGGAATATCAACACCATCAATGGTGACAATACACTCCACCCATAGATCACACAGTGCCAAACTTTCTCATCGATGGATTTTAAAAAAG
>NW_021025046.1:1560285-1590636 GCF_004153795.1 Camellia sinensis | reverse complement strand
TGAATGTTAACATGTCAATGTGAATATTCACATTGTCAACAGGCCGGGCCTGCCCTGGCTCGCGGGCGGGTTTCGGGCCGCCCACGGTTTAATTTACATTCCTACAAATGTGAATTTTAAAATATGAATGTTCGCATTATTAAATTGCTAATCGTTGAAAAAATATTTATAAGGGTATCAAAATTAAATATAAGGGCATAAGTATCCAAGAAAATAGTGTAAATTAGGAAAATGGACTTTATGGAATAAAACTATACATGCATGGGACTAAATGGGTTAAAAAATTCCTTCATGGACTTCTTGGGTTAAAACACTTCTAAATTGGACTTATCAATAAAAATCCCTAATTAAAATAATATGGAAATGTTTTCAAATAATATAGAAAGATTTTTAAAATTGTATTTTAAATTCTGAAAAAAATAATAAGGGTAAATTACACTGACACCTCCTGATATTTATATTTATTATAGTTCTCCTCCTCACATTTGGAAAATTACACTGACCCCCTTATTAGTGTAATTATTTGACGGTATTAATTTTTAAGTTAGAATGACATATTTATCCTTAACCTTTACATATACTTTAAAGGATAAATTACATTAACATCCCTTGGGGTTTCAATTTAATACGGATCCCACCTTGACATTTAAAAAAAAAAAAAAACTAATTTAATAAAAATAAATATGAAGAAATATATTTAATTTGCAAAAAATTATTTCTAACTACTCGAAAGACAAAAGTTATATAAAAAATGATAATTATGTTTTATTTTTTATTTTTTATTTTTTATTTCTTAACCAAATTAATTTTTAATTTTTTTAAAAAATTTCTAAAAATCAAACCATACATAGCCTAAGAATCTTTTGATAAGTTATTTCTTACGTTGGTAACTTATTTAATAATTTGTTAATTTTACGATATTTTTACCATTTGAGTCCTGTTTGGTAACCATTTCGTTTTCAGTTTTCAATTTATATTTACAAAAATTTTAAAAACTGTCATAAAAGTTTGTTTGATAATTTTTTTAGTTTATAAATGGTTGTCTCAGTTTGTAAATTTGAGAAAAAAACGTAAATTTAAAAAATGAGTTTACGTTAGTTTTTAAACAGAAATTTAAAAATTTGACTAACAAAATTTTTTTTCTATTAATTTTTTTTTCAAATAATTTCTTTTTCAATTAATTTTTTTTCAAATAATTTTTTTTTTCAATTAATTTTTTGCAAATAATTTTTTTCCAATTAATATTTTTTTCAACTAATACTAACTGATGAGACAATTGGTAATGCTACTTTAAACCTTGGGGAGGGGATTGTAATTTCTACAATGTGAGGGGTGTCAATGTAATTTATCCGGTGAGGGAAAAATTGGTATTTAAAAAAATTAAATTGTTGACATCAGCAAAATCTGTTAGTTGACTTAACAATCAACTACTGAGAGAGCAATCTGTAATGAAACTTTAAACCTTAGGGAGTGAGATGCAATTTCTAAAAGATGAAAGGGTGAACTGTAATAAACATAAACCTCAGGGAGTGCCAATGTAATTTATCCAAATAATAATATGAAAAGATTTAGGTACAAGGATTCTTTTTCCAAATTAAAAATTATTTGCAAATAATACAAAAATAATTATTTTCAAATAATATTACCTTGCAATTATGGCAGTATATTTTAAGGGAAAAAATTATAATAACAATTATCATATTTAAAGCGACACTGTTAGTGAGTTTAAAATTTAAACTTAAATTTATATAAATCTAATTTTGGACAATCATTGCAAGACATAATAATATCAAAAATGACTCGTAGCTCGAATTCGGTAGTCCGAATTCGGCTCGAAACCCAAAACGACGTCGTTTTGGATTTCGAATTTTTTTTTTGTTGGCCCCTCCAGTCCTGCTCTTCTTCTTCTCCTTCTTCTTCTCTTCTTCTTCTTCTCCGAATTCGAGCCAAATTCAAGCCTCCAAATTCGAGCTACGAATCGGAACTCTAATAATATGTGGAACATTTAACGGTTTAAATTTTTTTTTAAAAAAAAAATCTCAGAAAGTAAAAAGTAAAAATATCAATCTCATAATTTTTAATTTATTTAAAATAATTATACCTTATAAAAAAAATAGCGGTTTGGGTCAAAACCAGACCCTTTATGTTCTTTTACATTGAGTATATTTGTGTCTTGGGTTATATTACACTTCAGTGATCTTATATTGTCACAGGAAACTTTATTTTTTTTTGAAACCTTAAACTTGTGGGCAACCTGTCTTGCTTGGGAGGTTGCCACCGCGATGCTATAATCGTGCCTGCGAGTATAAAGGTCGCGCCCGCGATCAGGCTGTGACCAAAACACACCTTCACGTCCTTAGGCCTTGAGAAATTGCGTGGGCCGTGATGGAGGCTCGTGACCTGCATGGTCGCACCCACGATCAATTTCACCTTCTAGTACTTTCTGTGGAAAGTGGTCGCACTCACGAGAGTGGCCTGCGAACCCTTTGGTTGTGCTCACAATGTGTAGTTTGCACCCGCAATGGTCCAAACTATAAATAGAACCTTAGTGCTTGAAAAAGCTTCTTTTTCATCCTTATCTTCTCTCTCACTCACTTTTTGCCATTTTTGGACCCTCAAGCTACAAAACCATGGGTTTCATCTATTTTCGCCCATTTTCTACCCCTAGTAGTTGAGGTAAAAAGGTAGAATGCGTGGAGGGCGTCATTTTAATTTGAAAATTTCAAATTTGCATTGTCGTGGGTTTTTGGGCTTGATCTTTTTTCTCTCATTGTTTTGAGGTAGGAATTTTCTTAATAATGTGCATGTTGTTTAGTGTGGTTATATGCTATTTTGATAGTTTGAGGAAATTAGAAATTTAGGGTTTTGATTATATATATTAGGGTTTTGATTATATATATATATATATATATGTATTAATGCATAAACGAAGGGGAATTCTCAAATTTTGTTTAAAAGAAAAAATTCATATTGACTTCCCTTGTTAATGAATTGTGACTATGGGAATTTAGAAAATTTTGTTTCGAGGATAAACCCTCAATTTTTCCCAAAACCCTAGATGGATTGGAATGTTGGAAATTGGAATTTGGATATGCTTGGAATCCTTGAAATGTTGAGTTGTTGAAAAATCACATTGATTTTGAAAAGTTGAAAAAGTTTTGGATTATGTACTATTGTAGTTATTTTTTAATTATTGAATTAGAGATAACTGTTTTAGCTATCGACAGAGGATATCATTGTCGTGTGATAGAAATTGCATGTGGAGTAGGCGAAGTGAAACATTTATAACTCATGCATTCCATTGAAGATATCATTGAATCATTGGTTTCATAATTGTATATTTTGAGAAATTTTTGTAAGAATTATTTTTGAGAAAAATGGGTAAATACCATGGTAAATCCGGTTAGGAGGTGTGTGGCTTCAGGTCCATGGTGAAAGTTCGAAAACACACGCGATGTAGGTACAATGTTCCTTTTGATTTGGAGTCAGTAAAGTGATTTTGGTAGTGCTTTGAGAGCCTATTTGCAGCCAGTAGCTTAAGAATTACCAAAGACGTATTTATTGTCGGTCTATGGTGAAAATTCGAAAATATGTGCGGTGTATGTACCAAGTTCCTTCTAGTCAGGAGCCGGTAAAGTGGTTTTGATAGTGCTTTGAGAGTCTACTTACAAACACCGACCTAGGAATTACCAGAGATGTATTTACTGCCCTATTTTCTGTTTTTAAAGAAAGTGTTGAAGGGTGGTTTTGGAACTCTTATATTGCATTATTTCGAAAGGAAAAGACTCATGTTTTATCATGACATGTCATATGTATTCACCGTATGGCATTGTTAAACATCATGCATGTCATTAAAATTATCTCTACTGGGGTTTTGGCTCACTCTACGTGGAAAATCATTTTTAGGTGTTGACGGCGTGGCTTCGCCAAGGTGATAACTTGGGAGGAATTTGGAGCTTAGAGCCCGTTTTTGATGCTTTTCTTTTGTAAAGCCAAGGGTTTCATTGTATTGGGTTTTGTAACTCATTTGTTGTAACCGGGCTATACCTTGGAACTTGTAGCCTTTGCGTTGTGTTTGGTTAAGAGATTTGAGTAGGGATTTGGAAAGAAAAAGGAAAAGGAAAAATGTGTGTGAAACTAAGTGAAATGTAGGTAATTTTATTCATATTTCACCTACATTTTTTCTTTTCTTTTCCAAATCTCTTTCTCAAGTCCCCCAACCAAACACAACCTTAAGGCATGAACTTGTAATAGTTTATGTGTTGTTTCTCATCGATCACATGCTATAGATTCATATTTTAGAATCAATGAATGTATTAATGCATATAATATGATTTTGTAAAACTTAAAGGACATCTATGAATGAAATACAGTTTTAGAAATGTTTCTACTATTGAATAATTGAGATTAATTAAGTTTCCGCATGTATAATGGGAAATATAATGAGAAGTTTTGTTTACATTTTTTTGAGGCATTACATAAAATATATGTTACACTAAGCACTTTGACACAAATTCTTAAAATATCTATACTATATATAAACCTAAATAAATCACACCAAATAAAGCCATACACAACACATGCAAAATTAAACTATTTAAAAAAAAAAAAAAACATTTGTGCAATCATAAATATAAAAAAATTACTTTGACTTACTAATTTTGCACAATTTTTCTATAGTTAAACTTAATCATGATTTATTTTTAAAATATGACAGAGTGCTTTCTGTAATGCCCCGAAATAAATACAATATATCCATCTCATAATAACCAATAAATAGCAACGTAAATGAATTGATAAACTTTCATTTATCAGAGTTTGATATACGAAAGGTGACACATGCGACATACATTCATAAACAGTACATCCTGAATCTACAGCATGTGTTACAAGATACTGAAAAGAAATGAAAGCTAAACAGACAATTATATGCCCTAACGGCTTACATCTTTCCAAGTCAATGCTTGGATACATCAAAAGTAAGTCTTAAGTTCAATAAGATAAAGCCCTAGGCTTGTACAAAATTAAAGACAAAATAACAACACTGAGCCTTCAGCTCTACAATCCTCCCAAGCTAAGTCCTTAGTGGAGGCATATCACCAACACCTGAAAATGGTTTTTTCCACATAAGGTGAGCCAAAGCCCAGTAGAAACACTACAACACAATGTATAATCTTAACAAAGCCATAAGGTTTTATGCATATGCAATGCCAGTACCAAAACATTTATATCCTTTTTCAAAAGTCGTGCTATGCCAGGTTTATATCACAATTCACAAAACCATGCCCTTTACAATAGAAAGTAGGAGAAAATCTCAAACCAGTACAACCTTTCACAGGTACTTCGTCTACGGGAAATCGTCAAACGACACCCATGTAGACGTAGCCTACATAAACGTTACTATTGCCATTTTACGAATATTTTATCCACGGGGACCGACACTCATGTATATGCGCATTTTTCAGGATTTTCATGTTGGACACACAGGCCAACTTAATTTGGTGATACACATATCTCTCAACATTTACCCATTTTTCTCAAAATCATATACATTCTCAATGTATTAAATGAGTAACAATGTTCAACGCATATGGATGAGAAATTAGTTTTAATTCACCTAATTCTCATGCAATTTCTACAACACTCATAGCTATCCTCCATCAATAGCCCAAAATAGATATCTCTAAACAGATAAATAAATTTCATTAACGATACACTTTTCCAAAATCTCAAGATGGGAGTGCTATTACATATCTAACTTTACCATCATCATCAACATTACTTCAATTTCATAATTCTCAACATCAATTCCATTTTCTCTTTACAATCTCAAACATTCACATTTTAGGACAAAATCCATTTCTCTTTGAAAATCAATTTCAATGTAGGAAATTCCTCATTTCAACATATATCAAATCCAATTTCATACCCACAAGCTTTTCCAAGAAATCATTTGAAACCCTCTTTTTCATTTTGATTTCAAACCCTAGATTTTACCAAAAACTCCCAAACCACTATAATCTTTTGAAATAGCAAATGACTAAGGTAAAACTCATACAAGAGTGTGAAGAATCCCTACCTCAAAGCTAGGAGGCCAAAGAAAGAGTAAAGAAACTTCAACAATGCCAAAACCGAACTTTGCTCGGATGAAAGTGAAGCTCTAAGTGAGCTCTATATTTTTTCTCAAAGGGAGTAGGGTAGAGAAATCAATCTAGGTGTTTTAGAAGAGAGAATGTGAGTTTTAGAGAGAGGGAGTGTCGATCTAGGATTTTTAGAAAGTTTAGAGAGAGTGTGAAATGAAAAAGTGACTTAAAATGGTCTATTTATGAGCTGATATACACACAATTCGCTCAAGGACAAGATATGTCGCTCGAGCGACCAGACACAATAAATTTTGCCGCTCAAGCGTAGAATATGCACTCCCATTAGTTTTGCAGACAGAGGTCGTCGCTCGAGCGCAAGAAGCTTCACCTGAGCGAAGAACACAAATTTCCAGTAGTTTTGCAGACCTACAAAAATACTAGATGTTCACAAAGACCGCTTAAGCGTAAGAAGCTTCGCTCGAGAAAATGAACAAAAATCTGGGCAACAAAAGTTTGAAGAACAAGCTACCAATCTGTTCCAAATGCAATCAACATAACCCAAAAGCTCAACTCAAAGAGAAATAGTGGGAAACAAGGCAAGAGCAACTATATAAGAAAAAGAAACCTGAATCCAAAAGTCAAATAGGTTGGTTTTACATCAGAAACGCTATAACCTCCCCCTCTTAAGGAATTTCTTCCCCGAAATTTAAACCAAACATTTAAAACGATGTTTTGACCAATTACAACAATGATAATAATTTCAATTCATCACCATGGCCTATCCACCGATCATCCTTTCCCACCAACATGATAAACGAGTTTTCAACATTGAATATACAATTCACATTTTCAAAACATATACGATGTTTATATTGCATTAACATAACAAAGTTTTCAATACATGCTCAAACATCAACAAATAGGTCCGGATACTTCTCACAAACCTCCGCAATCGTACCCTAGCTCCCGAGCCGAGACAACTCCGGTGATGACGGACATGTGGCCTTCGGCACCGAGTCAGGGTTTCCTAAATTCCCCCATAAAAAATATTTAGGTGGCGACTCTGTATCTGGCAAAGCAGTCCATGTTTGGCACTTCTTTTCAAAATCTGTTTCTCAAAACAATTTGCCAGATTTGGACTCTTTGGTTCAGATTAAGAACCGTGACACAAATCGAGTCCGAACTGTAGTGACCCCCAAATGAACAGAACGGGAGCTCACCCTCCCAGGGCGTTCGGGGACGTCTACACCAAGACTCTCACCAGTTTCTCCTCATATGAGGCATCCTTGTCTACCTATAATTCGGTCCAATCTAACACGTGCTATGGATCCGGTTCATACTTCTGAAGCATACAGATATGAAACACGTCATGAACCTTAGAAAGCTATGGTGACAAGGCCAAGCGATAAACTATCTCTCCAATCTACTCTAGGATCTCAAAAGGCCCAATAAATCTACTAGTTAACTTCCCATTCTTCCCAAATCTTATTAAACGCTGTCTAGGTAATATCTTTAAGAAGATGTGACCTTCTATCTCAAAGGATAACGGTCTCCTCCTACGGTCTGCATAGCTCTTCTAACAACTCTGAGCCGTGACCAAACTTTTACGGATAAGTGCAACTTTCTCCATTGTTTCTCGGACTAAATCTGGACCCAACATAGGTGCATCGCCCACCTCGGCCTAACACACAAGAGACCCACACGGTCGACCATACAAGGCCTCAAACAGTGTGATACCAATAATCGACTAGAAGCTGTTGTTATAGGCAAACTCCACTAAGGGCAAGCGCCTCTCCCACGACCCCTTAAAGTCAAAGATACAACCTCGAAGCATATCCTCAGGGATTTGAATAGTACGCTTGGACTACCCGTCAGTTTGAGGATGATAGGTGGTGCTAAAAGTCAACCTAATGCCCAAGGCATTTTGCAAGCTTTACCATAACCGAGCCGTAAAACGTAGATCTCTATCCGAAACAATCGTTACAAAGACCCCGTGCAACCTCACTATGTCCCTAACGTAAAGATCGGCAAGAACATCTACTGAGTCACTTGTGCGCATAGGTATAAAGTGCGCTAACTTGGTTAGTCGGTTAATTACCACCCAACTGGCATCATTACCCCCATTGAGTCCTCAGAAGACCCATAAAAAAATCCATTGTGACATGCTCCCACTTCCACTCAGCTATAGGCAAGGGTTGCAACAAACCTACTGGCCTCTGATGCTCGGCCTTCACTTGTTGACAAGTAAGGCACCTAGACATAAACACGGCTACATCTCTTTTCCTTCCCTTCCACCAAAATTGAAGGCTAAGGCTGTGATACATCTTTGTGTCTCCCAAATGAACTGCAAGGCGTGAATGATGAAACTCTCAGAGTACCTCTTTTCAACAAGACTCTGGCACAAAAAGACGATCAAGGTATCTAATACTCGAGTTAGAGTACACATTCAAGCCTCTTTCTACCTTCCCACTGGAGATCTTCTCTCGAAGGGTTTCTATCTCAAGGTCACCCCTCTACGCTTCTATAACTCGACTAACAAGTATAGGTTGTGCAATAACCGAAAACAAAACTGCCAACTCAACGGACTCGCCAAGATGCAAGTCAAACTCACCAATAACACCCAACATCTCCCATTCCCGAATGGTAATATTATCCACATTGCTAAAGGATTTCCTACTCAGGGCATCAGCCACTACGTTGACCTTCCCCGGATGATAGTGCAACTCAAAGTCATAATTTTCTATAAACTCTATCCACCTCCTTTACCTCAGATTCAAGTCTTTTTGTGTAAACAGATATTTCAAACTCTTGTAATCAGAAAATACTTCAAACTTCTCACCATACATATAATGCCTCCAAATCTTCAAGGTAAAGATCACTGCTGCTAATTTTAAGTCATGAGTAGGGTAGTTCCTCTCATGTGTTTTCAACTAACGTGAGTCATGAGCTACTACCTTTCCTTTTTGCATCAAAACACAATCCAAACCTTCCCGTGAAGCATCACAATACATAGAATAGCCTGAACCCCTCTCCAGAATAATCAATACTGGAACAGTGGTAAGTCTAACCTTAAGTTCTTGGAAAAACTTCTCACAAGTCTCATTCCATGAAAACTTGATTCCCTTTCTTTTTAGTCTGGTCAAAGGTGAGGCTAACTTAAAGAAATCCTTCACAAACCGACGATAATACCCAGCCAACCAAGAAATTATGAATCTTAAAGGCATTCTTAGATTGTTTCCAATCTTGCACTGTTTCTATCTTCGAAGAGTCTACAGTCACTCCTCCCCAGATACTACGTGGCCTAAGAACTCAACTTCTTTTAACTAGAATTCACACTTCTCAAACTTAGCATACAATTTGTGAGCTCTAAGTAACTTAAGCATAACTCGCAAGTGTTCCTTGTGTTCCTCTTTAGAGGGTGAGTAAATCAGAATGTCATCAACGAAGGAGACTATGAAACGATCTAAAAACTCATGGAATAATCAATTCATTAGATCCATAAACACGGCCGGTGCATTAGTTAGCCCAAAAGGCAGCACTAGAAACTCATAATGGCCATACCGCGTACGGAATGTCGTTTTTTGGATATCTTCCTCATTTACCCTCAACTAGTGATAACTTGATCTCAAGTCTATCTTAGAGAAGCAACAAAACCTCTTTAACTGGTCAAACAAATCATCTATACAAGGCATTAGGTACTTGTTCTTAACAGTTACCCAGTATCACTTCTGGTAATCAATACAAAGCCGCAAGGCACCATCTTCTTCTTGGCAAAGAGAGTCGGTGCTCCCCAAGGCGAAGCACTAGGGCAGATAAAACCCTTATCTAACTATTATTGCAGTTGAATCTTCAACTCAATTAACTCGACGGGTACAAATCTATACGGTGCCATAGAAATCGATGTCGTGCAAAGCACTAAGTCAATAGAGAACTCAATCTCACAATAAGATGGTAAACTAGCGAGCTCTTCAAGAAAGACATCAAGGTATTCACAAACTACCCTCGGCAAATCAACTCAGGTTTCATCACACTCACTACCCAAGAAGGTCGCAAGAAGATAACTAAGCTCACTCCAACCACACGAATCATACACTGACGATTAAACTCTATAGGCTATGTCTTCTATGAAATAAAAACAATCACTGCTCAAGGTACATACAGTAACCCTCTGACGGTAACAATCTATGACAACCTAATACAATGACAACCAGTCCATACCTAACATAGCATCAAAACTCGTCATGTCAATTAACACAAAAGCAACAGAAAGTCGACAACCGACAACCTTTATCTCACAACCCCGATACCGCTATTCCAGAACAATCTCACCACCAATAGGTGACTGTACATTGAGTGGAGATGCTAACCGAGCCAATTCTAACCCCAATACTGATGCAAATGCAAAAGAAATAAAAGAATGGGACGCACCCGTATCAATCAATACATTGACAATAGAATTGTATAACAAGAAAGTACCTTTCACTAAGGTGTTGGCACCAAGTCTGATGTGGTAACAGCATACACACATCCTAAAGTTCTCTGCTCCACCCACTCACCCCTCGAAGCAAAAGTCTGATGCACTGATTGAGCTGAAGAGGCTCCTTGATTAGCCCTACTGACTGTGTAGGCTGGTGGCTCTGTGTCTGCCTCGAACCAAACGCACTAGGTGTGCCACCCAGATGACGACAACACTTCTTCAACTGCCCTGCCTACCTACACTGATAACAAGTGAGCAGCTGCCCTCTCCGCTGACTTTGGCCCTGAGGATGAGTCACAGATGAAACAGACTGTTGCCCTCCTCCCCTCTGCGGGCAAGCTGGAGACTTGTGGCCCAACTGGCCACACTTAAAGCAAATAAAATCTCCCTGACCATCTCTCTCAAAACCCGAACTTGGTACTAAAAAAGTAGACCTCGACTGTGCTCCCTAGGACTGTTGTGGAGTAGAACCCTTCTGCCTCTTACTATCCCCCTGAACATCCTGACTCTTCCCGGGGCCCCTCATCCGCTTTTTTACTATTTGCATCACGATTTTAAGATGAGCCGTTGACTCTACAAGTCGCCCGTAATCTCTAATCATCGAATCGGCTACCCAGAAAAGAAGCTCGGTCCCCAATCTTTTCTCGAACTCCACACAACAGCGCTCCTCTGTCACCAGTAACTTCAGTGCAAACCTAGAGAGGCTAGTAAAGGCTGCCTCAAACTCAGCTACAGGCATGTTGAGCTGCTTGAGCTTTGAGAACTGTTCCCTCAACTTCTCCCTAATCGTGGGAGGTAAGAACTTATCCTGGAAGGCATTGACAAAAGCCTCCCAAGTCACTCCAATGCGGCCACGTGCATATTTCCACCATTGACTCGTATCTCCCTTCAGCTGGAAGGATGCCAAGGTCACCCTCAATCCATCATCCTCGATGCCAAGCATCTCAAACGTCTTGACTATCTGCTCTAGCCACTTATCCGTTTTCAATGGCTTCTTAAGATCACCCAAAAACTTCTCCAGATTAGACTAGAAGAACTCCCTCTTTAAAAACGACGGCCCTGCTTCAGCTACTTGAGCTTAGACTTGATTCTCAGCCCTGAGAATGTCCATGGTTTTTTAGAGAACATCAATATAATTTACACTAATTTAGTTTAACTATTAAATTGATTTGATCATAAATAATGAAAAAATTACAAAAATGGGAGCAAGACTAATACTATTTTATTAACTAGGTTAATGGGCCCTACTTTTTGAGTTTCGTAAATTATGCATATAACATGTTATATAAGTTGCTTAGGTAACACTACAAAGACTCAAAAATTGCATGTTAAAATGGTATAATTTAGAGGCATCCCTTAATTTTATTGACTTTATACTATGCGTGTTGGTCCATTCCATATATTCTTATTGTTTGAAGATAGTCACTAAGGACACCTTAATCTCTTGTGTCACCCCACTAATTAGCTACATTACAAGCAACCATATTATTCTAAGCAACCTATTATAAATTAAAAAATTAAAAATATGTATACAGTAATACTCTAAATTCAGAAAAATTATTCAAAAAATACTTCAAAAAAAAAAAAGAAAAAAAATTGCTTACATTTATTGCTCATATAACCCACATCCCATTAATTTTAAATTTACACTATATGCTCAATTTTAGGATAAGATATGATTCAAAATAAAGTTTCGTAAACCATAACATTTATATATATACTAGCGACAAACTCGTGCTAGCATGGAATGATTTTTTTTTTTAAAATACAAATATTATAAAATAAAATAATTCATCATATTTATTTGAATTCTATGAAGCAATTTTTATTAAAATAAAATAGTTCAATAATTTTAAATTAACTATTAAAATTTAATTGTTAAAACAATGTCAAATTTCATTAAGAACTATTATATTTTATATTGATTAAGTGAATTGTCAACTAAGTATATTTGGTATAGGGGTATCAACCGAGTTAAGATCAGATTGAGCTGAACTACATAGAAAAATTATATGTCAAGTCAACCCCAACACGGCATTAGGATTAATATAGACATCCTAAACCTAACCTTAAAAAGATTTCTAACTATTGAAAAGTACCACTTTACCCCCTAAACTATAAAACTGTATAAATTGACCTTCTAAACTATTTGCGTGTTTCATTTTAACCCCTTCTGTTAGGGGATCCAACTGATACATTTTTTTTATAATTTAGGGGATCCATTTGTATAGTTTTATAGTTTAGGGGGCAAAGTAATACTTCTCAATATATAGTTTAGAGGATCAAAATGATATTTCTCAATAGTTTAGGGGTTTTCATGCAAATAACCCTAATTGTAAATGCACCTAAAATATAAAATTTGTGAAAAAAAACTGAAAAACATCACTAAAAATGAAAAGGTAAAAAATAAAAACAAAAAAATGATACATTTTTTTGTAGTGTTTTATTTCTAGTAAAATTTTTTATTTATTTTTTCATAAATACCTTAGTTTGGTATATTTGACTGAAATATTTAAAAAAAAAAAAAAACTTAAATGTAAGAATTTAAAATACAATATTGAAAATATTTCCATATTAGTCTTTCCATATCGTTTTTCTTAAATTATGTTGTCATAATTGCAATGCAATATAATTTGAAAATAATTCATTTTGTATTATTTGTAAATAATTCTTAATTTGGAAAAGAAAAACCTACACCTACAAAGTCAATTGATCCATTAATAATGACTTTACAATTTTTCTTTAATTATATTGTTTCCAAAGACTAATATGGAATGATTTCAAAATTGTATTCTAAAATATAGAAAGATTTAGGTGTAGAGTTTCTTTTTCCAAATTGAGTATTATTTGCAAATATTACAAAAGGAATTATTTTCAAATAATATTACATTGAAATTATGGCAATACATTTTAAGAAGAAAAAGCAATTTACAATAACTATTATCATATCTAAAATAATTAGAATTACATAAATTTAAGTTTAAATTTCAAATTTTAAAATTAAATTTATATAAATCTGATTTTGATAATAATTGCAAGACACAATGATATTTGGAATATTTAATGATGTAAAATTTACAAAAAATAAATATATCAGAAAGTAAAATGTAAAAACATTCATCTCTTAGTTTTTAATTTATTTAAAATAATTATGCCTTATAAAATATATGTTAAACCAAACGCTTTGACAGAAATTCTTAAAAATATATGTATAACTGAATAAATCACATCAAATACGAGCTATATTCAACACATGCAAATTTAAACTATTTTTAAAAAAATGTTTGCAACCTGTGTAATCCTAATAATAATAATAATATTTTGACTTACTAATTTTGTACAATTTTGCTATTCTTAAACTTAATTATCATTGATTTTAAAAATCTGCTAAAGTCATGTATAACTTGCTTCTAGTAAATAAATTTAAGGCATTTAAAAGTATCTATGAATGGGATTATAACCTCAAAAAATAAAATAAAATAAAAAATAGAAAGTACTAGCATGTTATAGTGAAAATAATTAAAATACTTATTGTTAAAAAAAAATATAGACACAATTTTTTTATTTATTTTTATTTTTTAAATATGAGCACGGATGTATTTTCTTTACATACCGAATCATCACAAACACTTCATAATGTTTCTCTAAATAAATTTAGAAAAACCCAAAACATTAACTTTTTTAATCGAGTACTTTAGCCAACAAAAAATATTCTAGTAGAGAATATACTTTGCTAATAGAAATTTATCAAATGATAAATTATTTTGGAGCCAATCTACACTTTAGATTTGTTGATGCCGCCCTTCTTTTTCACCTTACAACCATCACCTCCTTGACTATATCACACTTAGCTATGAATTCTAAAGAAAAAATTGGAACATAGTTAATAGAAAATAATAAACATTAACTAAATTTGAATATCTTTTCCAAATGAGTATAAAAGTGTTGCGGTGATCTATTGCATGAAATAATATCTTGAACGATAAGCAAGTCATATATAGTGTGAAAAAGTTCGATTGTGTAACAATTAGGATTTTGTGTACAGAGAGAATAGATTGGAGAAAACAGGGAAGGAAGAAGAAATTGTAATCTATCATTTTGAATTATTGTAAAAAATAATAGGTTTGGACAAATGAAGAAAGAGTTTCTTTTAACTTTCCTTTTAAAAAACATAAATCATGGAATAATTAGTATTTTTTTAATGATCACATTAATGTGTTAGCCAATAGCATTTTTTTAAATTATTTTTTAATTCAAAAATTTGTTGAAAACTTTGGAGCTCCCACAAGGCTCCTCACGAAAAGTCTCTTTGCTATAATATATAGTATAGATAACTAGCATATTACCTATGCTATAGATAGGATTTTAAAATATATATATGTATATATATAATGAGTTATTATATATATTTTTGTAATGAATCTTTCTTATCAAAAGATTCTATCTATAACTATAGTATACGTTGATCTCTAGACCTGTTAACCATTCTATAAACACCCCATTTTTGACTAGCCTTAAGACTTGGGTGCTCCCTTTTGAATTCTCGATGATGAAGACAAGATGTGTCAAGTTCTACAGAGAGAAGCCTAAGGATCGAGCTTTATACCATCCACAGACCTGTTTTGGACAAAAAAAAATTCAACCAAAATGGAAACCTCTTTCAAAATGAGTTTTAGTGGTGCAATTCCAGACACTACTGCAATGTTTTGAGGCTCATATTTTCAAAGTTAAAAGCGTTGTATTTTTTCAAACAAACTGAGCGAAGAATACAGTGGAAATAAATGGCATGAGTGAAATTCTCTAAAATACTTGTTTCTACTTTCAATTCAGACTAACCTTCTCATGTTGATCTGACGATTTGCCCACTGACTGGCCAGACACCATGTAGTGGCCGGCTACAAAAGCTCTCGACTGATCATCAAGAGGTGCGGCTGGCTGAATGTTCTGGGTGTAGAGCATTTTCGAGAATTTCAGCTTGTTTTGCTCACCTACCACAAATATCTTAGATATTTCATCTTGAGCTCTATATATAGAGCTCGGCAACTCATTTCAAAGGATTGAAAAACTTACCCAAGGCATATGCAAGCTTGGAAGCCCCTTATTCTTCTCCACTTTGCTTCCCACATACCATTTCACCATTTTAACATTAAACACTCCATTAAAGCCTAATCATAAGCTTTGGACAAAGAACTTTGGACATTAAATAACATATCTAAAGGCTCTTAAGGAGACTACAAAGGAAGTTTGTGAACAAAGAGGCTTATCCTCTTTAAGAGGTGAATCCTTTGCATTCTTGATCTTCTTCTTCCTACTATTTCTTTAGTTCTATCTTTATTTCAACTATGTGATAGTTGTAAGTCCTCATGGATGTGGAGGGAGTAGCCATAGCCACCTATCTATTGAGTTGATGGTTTTGTTTTCTTCATTTTCTTGCTTTTCTTAGCTTTACCTTCATAGTAGTCATGTATTTTGGACCCTTGGAGATATGATTAGGAGTAATTTTAGCCATCCATTCACAAGTTCAATAAGTAAAATCTATTTTCCCTGTTATTGCACTTATTCTTTTCACTTATCATATCTCTCAAATTGCATTAATCTATGTGTTTCGACTCCTCACTTAATGATAATGAGTGTTAGGGTTGTTCTATGGGATTTCTTAGGTGATCTAGGGGATTTGATGTTGAGAAGTTGTGTCCTTACTACTTCATTGAGTATTTTTGAAGTAAAATAATAGATTTTGGGTCAAAGGAAGTTAAAACCTCCATTCTCGATCATTTGTGAACATAGAAAAGGGTATAACTACCCTTGTTCTATGACTAAATGAGGAGTTTTTACTAAATTTGATAAATCTCTTGTTTTAATAAGCCAAGCTTCCACCAAGAAATGATTTAGATTAATCTACACTCTCCACTTAATAGCATGGATTTGGGTATTAATTTGCCCTTATTAACAAAAAAAAGATGTAGGTTCCTATCCACCTCTTGGGCTTGAATTTGTTTTGATTTTAAATCATTTAATCATTGATTTATTACAAAATATCTGTTGTATATACTTGTTTTATCATTGTTGAGGGTTTTGGCC
This sequence comes from Camellia sinensis, assembly GCF_004153795.1. Taxonomy (NCBI): domain Eukaryota; kingdom Viridiplantae; phylum Streptophyta; class Magnoliopsida; order Ericales; family Theaceae; genus Camellia; species Camellia sinensis. Next base: position 1,573,995 of record NW_021025046.1, on the reverse strand, counting down.
TATCCTCCTCTTCTCCAAGTAATCCCTGTCAACAGAGGAGGCAGAAGGGATAAGCATCCCCCAAAAAGCCCTCTTTTAACCTCTATCATGGAGTTCTGCATTGACCTATCCCTCAGTCGGAGGAAGAATTTAGCCGGCCACTTCCTAATTCAACTGGCTCATCGTGTGTCTGGCCGGCCATCTTCCCTCTGGAACAAAGTAGATAGTTTCTAGGAAATGCTTTCTTGGGTTGTTCTGGAACTTCTAGATTGTTTCTTTTCTTTATTTAGTATGATTTGTTAGATTTAGTAGTAGTTCGACTGAGTCGATTCATTATTATAATAATCTACCCATCTTTCTCATTCGAATTGTTGTAATAATCTTCCAACCCCACATCTTTCTAACCTTTTTATTTACACGTTTTTGGTACTGCTTCATGTTTTCTTTATCATGCCCGTATATTGCATCCATTTTTCATGCATTCGGGTTCGGTTCATACGCATTTGTGGAATTTCCTATCTTCAAAGATGAATACTATATCTTAGTATCCGGACTTTTAGGCACATATTGTGTATATACTGCATTAGTAATTTGTATATAAGATCATGCATGTATATACAGTATCTAAACATTTCTTGGAGCCCATCTTAGAGTACTTGGTGAGAATTTTGAAGTTTTAGCATATTGCATGTGCATGTTCCTTATAATATCTATTGCTACATCATGAGGCTAAATGCTTAAGTGAGATATCTGTTTGAATGCCGGTGGATGAAGGTTGTGTTGTTTATTTTGAAATGTAGATGATTCTTATGCTGTGGATTTTTTTTTTCTTTTTCAAGAAAAGCCTTTTAACAAATGCATGAAATCAAAGCATAACTAAAATTAATGGCACAATCTATATTTGCATGCCTCAGATAGTGATGGTAGTGTTATTAATAATCGGAACATGAATATACATTGATATTAAAAACCATATCATGACTTAGTAGAGGCTAATCATTTGATCGGGTGAGTGAGGTGCTCAATTAATGACCTTCCCCTCTCATACCTAAGTTCCTAAGCTGAGACACTTTAGTTATAACGGATAGTGGCCTTTGGCACGAGTTATAGGTTTCCTAATTTTTCCAAAAGATTAGGTGGCGACTTTGAAATCTGGTGATGTAGTCCATTTCTGGCAAGTGTTTGGCAATAAAAATAGATTTTCTATAAAAGTTGCAAGATTTAGACTCTCATTTTCTATTTCACATTGCACTGGTGATATCAGATCAGAGATTGGGATTCTGAACTGTTGGGCGCGCTTGGTAATCCCAAAAGGCATTCTACAATTTATGGCGACTTTGCTGGGGACTTTAAGAGAACTTGACTCAAACTTGATAACGTGGATTTTATTTCCATATGTATTTATTGCATTTGATGCATGGTGCGCTTATGTCACTGTATTCGCCATCTAACATCTCCGACAGCTTGTTGGATATAGGCTTGTTTATGGTCAGAATACAACCCTCAGATTTGGATCACCAAAACGTACTACTTAATCCTCGCTTCACTTATAGGTGTTGGGTTGGGTAGGTATATCAGGTGTCTTGTTAAGGTAGCCTTTGGACCAGACTGACCTAGTTTATATATTCAGCTCTAACAAAACTTTCACAAATAGGACATGATACTTTCCTGTGTTTAAGATGCAGTGTTGGCACTTGTTTGAATAGTGAGGCCCTAGTTCATCTCCAAAACTAGGACAGGGTATCCCAAGCTCCCATAGGGGTGTTTTGTTCGACTTACTTGCAATGTGTTATGCATGACAGAGGCTCGTTATCTAATATCAATGGATTAGAGACATCAGTGGTTAGGTTGAGAAATAGTTTGGTGATGTATACAGTGATCAGTGGTACAGATTGTGCCGAAATGCTTCCAGATTCATGTTTGATATATATGTTGTGAGCCGAATTGTTACCAGATTTTCGTTTGATGTATGTTTTGTTTTGTTTTCTTTGTTTTTTTTTTCTTTTGCTAGGTAATTGGTTCATCCTAGCTTCAGAAAGTTCTAACACCCCTAAAACCGTATAGACTCGTGCTGGTATGCTCTGCAAAATAACAGATCTGATATAAGGTCAACCAGTGTTAGTGTCACTTCTATCAGTATCCAGAATAAGGGTCAGACAAGCGTAGTTCATTCAAAGTCCATCACCTCTCAAATCTCCTTCATGGATTTTACGGCAGTCACTTCTCAAATCTCCTCTATTTAGAACCCTAGTAAACCATTCTTCGGTCTTCCAATGGCTTAGAATATGCCAGATATCGCAAAAATGATTGCTAATCTCTAACGGTCCATGGATGCTAGTAATCACACAGTAGCTGCCTAGGGCAATGCCATCGCTAGGATGCAACAAATGATTGGGGCAACTGTTGCCCATCCATTAACAGTTAATCATCCAAATCCTAACCCACCTCCACTAATTGAGAATTTTCTAGGCTTTGGTCAACCAGAAGAACTGACCCAGGCTCTTGCTGCTAGAGCCCCGATACATCCAATTAAGGGATAATTTCCCTTCGACATCGCCGAATTTGATCTAGCCATGCTGAAGATAGCCAAGTTAGAGAGGTTATTCAAGAAATTCTAGGGGATCAATTCCTTTTATGATATTGATGATGGATATACAGAAGCAATTGTGAAATTACCAAAAAGATTCAAGATGCCACATATTAACTGGTGTGATGGATCAGGAGACCTTGTGGTACATATCTGCTTATTCTCAGATGTTTTGAAACCCATTGTAGACACCCCATTTTAGACTGCCCTTAAGACTTGGGCGCTTCATTCCGAGCACATGATGATAAAAGTTACATTATGCAAATTGTTCGAATCTTCAGCAAAAGAATTTGGTTTCGAGCTCTAATCCCAAACCTTACGCCCCATTTTGGCCAAACTATTTTAGACATTAAAACCCTCTTTTCAAAATATTTTTCCAAATATTTCTACGATGTTCAAAGGCTCGCACTTTGATTAAAATACTACATTTTTCAGTAAAACGAGTAAGTACAAAGTGAAAATAAATGGAAGGGAGGTAAACTCTTTGAAAAATATTTAAAAACATCTTAGTTATAGGTTTGGATTTGAAGGAAATAGGAGGGGATGGAAGAAAACTAGTATAGGAAAAATTTCAGCATCAAGCCGTTAAGAAAGAAATGAATAGTCTTCACTAAATTAGGCATATCTCTTTGTACACTTAGAATTTAGATGTGTGGCCACCATCATTGGAAAGCAGACTTTTGAGGCTTTAATTTAGACTCAAGAATCACCTAAAACCAAGTCCGGATGAGGGAGATATGCCCGTTCGAAGTCGAGCTTGAAAGTAGTTTTTTGGACCCGACCGGGTTTGTTTAGATCCAGTCGTGGCTTGTTTAGACTCGGCCGGGTTTCAATGGAAAATAATAGTGTGCCAACGAATAGTCCACCTTTCTCATATTTCCTTTGTGGCCCCACTTTTATCTTAATTCCGTAATAGTGTTATATTGGCCCCAAACCATATATTAATCTCACTTTTATAACCCAATGCCGAATTCAATTACATGCTTAGCATGTATAATTATGTAATTAGATATATCATTCATATATTTATTTATTTATATTATTATTATTATTAATGATCCCTAAATATAAATTAAATTATATTTTAACACCTACACTTAAAAATATTCTTTTCCAAGTATAAATTTAACTATTTTATATTTATTTTATATTAATTTAGCTTAAAGTATAGGGATGTTACAAGGAGTGCTGTGTCATTCTCCACATTTTTCTTTCATTTTCTTTATAGCTTTCATGTAAATGTTTAACTATTCATGTCATTGTAATCCTCCACTTTCCATTCATCTCTGCAACCTCCCTCCATTCTTTGTTCATTTTAATTAAAGAGTTGTGTTTAACAAAAGGTTATGGTTCAAGCATAAGAAATAGACCTTCCATGCTTAATGTTTTAATCTCTTCAGAGGTTCATTACCAAGGCATTACATCTCTCTTATGCTAAGCACAACCTCTTGTTTGTCATTTCTCCTTATCACCGGTGCATTTACTTCCAAGGGACTAACTTTCAAGTTACACCCTTGGAAACCACCAAGGAAAGGGTCATTATAGCTTGTTATCAAGTTTGGATTTAGAGTCACTATAGCTCATTTTGGGTTTGATTAGTCATTATCGCTCTTTTGAGTTTGGCTAATCATTATCACTCATTTTGGGTTTCACTTGGAATTCATTATCGCTTGTAAATGAGTTTGACCCTTCCTTTGTAATTTCTCCCGTAGAAAAAGGCTTGACGAGGCTTATTTCTTAGGTTAAGTTGATGCTTGATACCCTCTATCGCTTTTGCACTCAGTGGATGTAATGCTCACCTTTTGGACAAAATTATTAAGTAATGGAAAGGTAATGTTAAAAGAGGTTAAAATTGGCATAAAAGAGGTACAAAAAAAGGTAATAAAATTGAGTTGGGTTCAATCGGACATTATATTGAAACCATTGAGTCTCGAGTCATTACATACTCTTTAGTGATGTTAATGGTTCGAGAAGCAATGTCTACCACTTCCCTTGAGATAACTCCATGATAGGGAGAGGTTTTGTTGGTCTTTCATTTTCATTCATTGAGCTTTGTCCGGTTGCTTCTCAAATCATCACGTAATCAGCTTGCGACCATTAATGGTTTGGGAACCAAACTCACTCCTCTATTTAGTACCTCTATGATAGAGAAGAGCAGAAAGGACAAACATGGCTTAGGAATGCTCTGTCTGCACTGTTTTTACCTTAGAGCACAAAAACATTTTTTTGCAAAAAAATGACCGGATTTGTTTGGGCTCGGTTGGGCCTCATTGTGGGCCGGTCGGGCTCCAAAGTGTGGTAAATAAAGCACTTTTGTTGAAACAGAGAGCAGTGGATGAGGGTGAAACAAAATAGTTTTCCAAAAGGCAGATAGAGCAATTTCTGAGGACTGACTTTGTCGATACGCATGTGATCCTTGTTCATTCTTTATATACTATTGTTGTAATAAATTAGGTTATTATTCATTTTGATTTGTAATAAGTAGTTAATTCGAACACTTGGACATTCGAAACCTCTTGTATGAGGGCACATTTGTAATAATTTGTGTATGTCTTCCAACCCCCATTTCTTTCTCCATTTTATTTACCCACTTATTGTTGTTGTATAGCATCATATTTTCCTTAGCATTTTCCATGACTCACATCTATTCATTTTGCATGCATAAGGGTTCAACTCATCATACAACTCAATGTCAATTTCATATTCTTTACTCGAATACGTGCTTTATCGCATGCCTCAAATTGACTCACATGCCATGCTAGTATCCGAACCTCGTAGTTGTGTTTTGTATGTGTTGCATTAGTCACTTGCATAGTAGAGCATTCATTTTCTAATGGTTTTATTTCCTTTGGCTTACCCCGATTGAGTACTAGGTGAGCATTTCTTACTTTAGCATATTGCATGTGTATTGGTGTTGCCATGTCAAGCATGTTTACCATGAGGCTAAGTGCTTAATTGATATACCTCTTGAATGCCTATAGACGAGGCTTTTTCGTTTAAGTTGGGATGATTTGAGTAAATGTATATATGAGATCACTCTTTTAGGTGGTACATATTCAAAAAACTTTTCAAAACAAACATGAAATCAAAAAGTTTCAAATTTGGCGAATTAGTCTATACTTGTGTGCATCACATAATAAAGATAGTACAATAATCATAATAAGAGCATACGATGTATATAAGAATCACATCATGATTAGTAGAGCCGATCTTTGATCAAGTGAGTGGGGTGCTCAGTTCATGACCTTTCCTTCTTATACCTAAGTTCCCGATTCGAGACACTTTGGTGATGACAGACTAATGGCCTTTGGCATGAGTCACAAGTTTTCTAAATTTTCCAAAAATATTTAGGTGGCGACTCTAAAATTTGGCAATGTAGTCCATTTTTGACATCTTTGATTCAAAATTGATTTTCTAAAATGATTTGCCAAATTTGGAGTCTTTTGTGTTTATCCGTTTCACATTGCACTTGTGAAACCAGATTTAGAACCACGGGAGTTCGAACTGTAGGGCTATCGTATCCAAGGAGACTAAACCCCTCTGAAGAGTACGAAAATCAAGCTACACCCATAGGTTTGATTCGTCTGTAGAAATTGTCTCTATTTGGGAGGACTTTATCGAGAATTGTCGCTACATGGTATGCTAAATTGGATGACAAAGTGAAGCAAAATTGGAAGAAATTAGCTGAGACATTCATCGCTCAGTATTCCTACAATACATAGATTGAAGTAACCACCCGGGATTTGGAAGCCACACGCCAAGAACCAAAGGAAAGCTTCGTTGAATTCATAGCGAAATGGAGACTAATACGTCTTCAGAAAAGGAGCAGATCCAGATAATGGTAAGGAACCTTCATGGCAAGATGTTACAAAAGATGATAGTTCTTCCACTTTTTACCTTCAAAGATCTACACGAGATAGGAGTTTAGATTGAAGATGCTATGAAACAGAGAATCATTGTAGATGAGAAAGAACCTGCAAGAAAGTCTTTTGTTTGTGGTTCCAATGTTACTAGTAGTGGTAACACAGCCGCAAAGCCATCGAAGTTAGTACTGTCACCACCTCAGCTAAAATAGCCAACCCCTTTGTCGATGCCACCCCATAGCCCTACAATCGAAACCGATTCCCAAACCATGATTTTCATCCACTCTATATGACCCTAACCCAAGCCTTGAAAACAATGGTGGAAAAAGGCCATCTCAAGCTTCCTGATCCTCGACCCTTTCCTGACCCGCTTTCCACCTAGGCATGATGGATCCAAATACTATGCTTTCTACCAGCAACAAGGCCATGAAACCAACCATTGTATTTGTCTCCACCATGAGATCCAAGACCGTATAGATCGCAAAATCATAGCCCCACCACAAGCTCCACCATAAAGGCCAAATGTCACTACCTACTCGTTGCCTACCCATGATTGAATTCTGCCACCTCCCCACCGTCTTTGACCCCAGTATATACATCAACCCTTGCCACTTATCCAAACCTGAGGTTTACATTGCTGAGAGCACTGATTTGTACATGATGGATGCACCTCAATCTCAGCTAGAACCCAAAAATCCTGTGGTGGCAGAATCTAAAGAAGGGAGACAATGGTAGAAAATAAAGAAGAGAAGGGTGTAAAAGAAAAGATAAGACTTGAATGGAACTAACATAGGTGCCAGTGACAGAAATCGAGAAGTTGTCAGAGGAAGAGTATGAACCTAGCAAATATATAGTACCGGTCAGTTATCCAAAATCGAAGGTTATTTTACTTGATGCATTCTCCATTAATGTTATCAGAAAGGATGTACCTGAGCAATGGCTAGACGACTTGGCCAATTTAGAAGAAGACTTGGATAGCCTCCATTTCTTCGAAGAGCAGAGTCTGGATGATGTACAAATCGAATGGTGGAACTCGAACGATTTGGCCAATGTCCATGTATGGGCAAGCAATGAAGAGGGTTCGGAAACAAAGGGAAATGATAAAGAAGCAAGGAAGAAGGCAGAAGTCAGTAAGAAAGTAAAAGGGAAGGAAAAGGTAGGCAAAATAGTACAGTTAGAGAAAAAATGAGCCAGAAGAATCCAAGGCAGAAGAAAGTGAGAAATGACTAAAGATTGAGAAAAATGAGACTGAAGTGGAAACACCAGGGCCAGAGAGAACTAGACCAGTTAAGCCAACAATAGAAGAAGGTAGACGGAGGTCCAATCTGGCATGGATGTACTTGAGAAGAAGTAAGATCTTTGCAAACATCCGGTCAACATCACCATGCCAGCCAAAAAGGGATGATCAAAGTATAGGAATGATACATGTTAAGCCTGATGATTGCCTGTCTATAAATGAAGAAGAGTGGTTAGAAGACAATGATTTACACTTCGCCCACACTTATGAAGGTTGGGGAAACAAGGCTCCAAATGACACCTAGTATTCCAAAGAAATTGATCATCTAACTAGGAGCAGGCACTTCTTCAAGCCCTCACACATAGATTAAGGCGAGACGTCGAGAAAAGATGTGAAAAAAGGAAAAGTGAAGGATAAAGAAGAAGAGGAAAATTTGGTCCTTAAACAGTTGAAGAAGATCCAAGCCAACATCTCGATTTGGGGATTGCTTATGACATCACGTGAACATCGACGGACTATGCTCACAACATTAAGCAAAGCTAAGTTGTCCATTGATACTACATCGGATCAACTGGTGTTATTGATTACACTAACTAGGTCAATTCCATCTATGACTTTCTCAAATAAAGAACTCTCTCCTTAAGGATTAGAGCACAACAAACCTTTATATGTGTCTCTGGAATACAGGAAAAAGTGGGTCCCCATGGTCCTAATTGACACTAGATCAGCCATAAATGTGTGCCCTTCGCTGTCACAACCCAAGCCCGCCCTTATAAGTTTAGTGCCATAACTGGCCTGTAATCCTAAGATTACCTACGGCCTCTAAAATAAAATCACAAAATAAGAGGCTAGCGGAAGCAAATATTAAAATACAATGTCCATTGAGCTGTGCAGACATATATGGGACTAAGAAAATTTAAAATTTTTATACAAATATTATATATGTCATCATCACATCAGTCTTACGTCATCTTTATATACAAACAAACCAAAATGGGACTTAGCCCTATTTACATAGAATAAAAAAACTTGCCCAACAAACAAAGAAAATAAACTTGTGTCTTGTTCACAAAACTTAATCATTTTACACTTCAGGAACCTCCACATGAGGCACATAAGTTGGCTGACAAAACACAGATCCAGACAGGAGCCCTCAGGCCTGATCTTGCACTCGCTCACCTACATATATATACACAAACAGTGAACTAAAGCCAGTGAATACCATTAATGTAAAGAGGTTAGTGAACGAATTCCAAACATATCATATTCATAAAATAGATCATAACAGAATCAATTCTCATGTCTGAACATAATAATGGTACATCAAATAGAACATATCATATCGTCATTCGACTAGCGTAATCGGTTCCAAATACCCGATTAAACACATCACCACTTTGTCAAGTGGCTAATGAGATCTCGTAATCACATATATGTCATGGACTCACATTAACATGTCGTCCCCCATGACTTGGGACTTTCTATGGATGCCATACTAGATTTCAAATAGGACGTTCGTTCATGTTAACAAAATCACATTTTAGAAATCATATTTATCCAATAACATTTCAAATATAATTCATATGAACATATCTTTACAATAATGTTACTCACAGTGGGCTTCCAGAAACAATGGGTCGGTCCTCGAGTCTTGACCTACAAACACAAATGTACATATCACAAAACATATTTCATCATTACACATTCATATGGCCATTATGGCTTAGCTTTCTATTTCTCATAACTTGTACACGTGAACCATATTCTCAAATTTGTCTCATATTTTCTAATTCAATTACTCATGTCATTTCTTAGCTTATTACTCTTTAATGACTTACAATTCATGCCTAAATATGCTCAGAAAAGGACGGGAACAAAAATATGGACACAGAATGTCTTACTAAAATGTTCTGAAAATGGCTTAACTGTTCGAGCACACATTCGGTCGCTAGAATGGACTGCTCTATCTGCAAAAGTACTGGATGGTCTCATTTTATGCTCGAGCCACAACTCCTTCACTCAAGCAGTCCAACAGTACACAAAGGGTTCGCTCGAGCCACCAAGTGGTCGCTCAAGTGGTCTGTAACTCATGCAAACTTTTTTGGTATTCAAAACAGAGTTTTCAGCTTCCAAATGCAAATTCAAAGGCAAAACTCATGCATAGCTTGTTCAAAAACTTGGAACCATGTTAGAAAATCATATACATGCTCTATTTTAAATTATTTGCTCAAAAATCTCATGAATTTAACCAAAATTGTGCTCAAAACTTCTATGCATGTCCAAACTCTTTTTCAAGACATGAAATCAAACTCTAAAACATGATGAATTACACATGCAAGTACCAAATGGTTTACGATAACAACTTAGATGCTCAAAACCAAACTCAAAGATGCCAAAACTTGGTAAAATCATACATGCATGTGAAGTTACTTCCATTTTCTTCATATTCTTGACAAACTTATATGAAATATATTCAAATAATCATGACAACTCCATGGATTCAACTCTAAAACACATAATCTTCATGAATTATGGGTTAGATTCTCACCTAGAGTCCTCAAATACTCTTTCCTTTACACAATCTTGATGAATTCAAGCGAAAGCCTTCAATTTCTCTTCAATTTCTCCCTTTCTCACTCTAGAATTGGACTCTCTCTCTCTCTCTCTCTAAGATGTTTTCTCCAGAATATTACACTTAGAAATGAAGATTTTTGAGCTCAAATGAGCTTAAGATTCACATATATATATAGTTATGATACCATAATATATTAATTAGAACTTAATTAATTAACCTGAATCGACTTTTAATTAAATTTGCCAAATGACTCAAAAAATTCCAAATAACATATCGATGTAATCGATTTCAGTTTTGGATGTCGATAAGGCTTTCGATTTTCAAATCAAAGCATAATTCTAGACAGATAACTCTACGAGCAACATATAAAAAACCAAATAACATACAAAATACACAATTAGCACAAAATTCCATTCTAAACACTTAGTTAGCATTCTTAATTACAGATTAGTAGTTAATTACGGATTGGGGTTGTTAAATTCGCGTACTACTTATGTGATAGGGTTGAAGCCAGTACACTTTGTGCTGACAAATCAGCTAATTCGAGCATATGATAACACTAGCTGGGAAGTCATGGGTACCATTAAAGTATAGATTTTGGTAGGACCCTCTGAGCATGAAACTGAGTACCACATTATGGATGTGCCGGTGACTTTCAATTTGTTATTAGGCAGACCTTGGTTGCATCAAATAAAAGTTGTTTATTCCACAATGCATTAATTAGTCAAATACCTGCATGCTGGAGGGATCATTATTATCATCGGGAATACATCTATCTACCCTCCGCTCAAGGTGGCAAACCCAATATTAGAGATAACTCATGGGGAGAAAGATATTTTTCTTTCTGGATTCACTTTAGTTGAGGCCCAGTTAATATAGACTATCATGGCAGATGATGAAGGGATGTACCGAAGTGCTCAGTCAATCTACTTCATAAGCAAATTAGGACATATCCTGGGGATGGGACTTGAAAAGAGTGGTAGGAAAGGTATTGCTATGGTAGGGGAAGTTACCCATAATCCTCATTCATTTGGGTTAGGGTACAAACCTACGAAAGAAGATTGGAAGAAAAAAGGGGATGGGCTGAGAGAAAAGGGCCAAAGCTAAGAGGGCTGGCAAGTAGTATGAATTAAACTACAAACCGATCCAGGGAACCTTGAATAGTCATGCTATCAGAGAGGGGGACAATTTTCCCTTTTGTGGCTTTTCTTGAACCATGGGTTAACCCCGAGACAAAGGAGCGCCTCCCCGGATTTGAGGTTTTCTTTGGTCACCAGCTATCTGATAGTGAGGATGAGGAAGTGAACTTTGGTAATAGCATGGACCAAGGCAAGAGCAGTCATCTTGACAAAGCAAAAAGGGACAAAGTGGAGTTGACATTGGTTAATTATGAGACTAGCACGAAATTACAGGGTTTTGAGGATGTTAGTGTTTTTGTGATCGAGGAAGGATCTTCTGTAGATTGCAGTGACCTTATCTTGGATGCGTCGGAGGCACGTCATTTGACTTGGCAACTCAAGAAGAGTTATATCATGCAGTCTAAATCTGATAGCGAGTTGGAGTCTGATTCTACCGAGTCTGTAGAGTCGGAGTCAAACTCAAGTTCTTCCGGTAGTTTTGAGTCAGGCAATTTTGGAGTTGATGACCCAGACGCCACTATCTTGTCCCAATCGTCCTTTTCTTTTTCTTTTGAGTCCACTATATTTGTTGAACCAAGCCTGGTGAATGAGAATGATATGGATTGTGCTTACTTTTTTGTGCCCTTAATTTATTGCATTGACCAAGATTTTCAAAATTTTGATGAAAACGAAGAGGAAGAAATTCCTCACGTTTTGAAAAATTCGATTAATTGAGAGGAGAAGAGACGTGTAAAACCTTTGATAGATAAGATTATTCCGATTAATGTGGGTACTGAGGAGGATTCTCGCTTGGTCTAAATCGGTTCCACACTGTCTCCGAAGAAATGTGAGCGATTAGTCGCTTTATTAAAAAAATTTAAAGATGCTTTTGCGTGGTCCTATGAAGACCTAACTGGAATCGACCCAAGATCGTCCAACACAGGGTCCCTCTTGATCCCCAGACCAAGCCTGTCAAGCAGAAGCTTCGTAAAATTCAGCCAAACTAGGCATTGAAGATTAAGGAGGAGGTTACTAAGAAAATCAATGAAGGGTTTTTAATTGTGTCTAAATATCTAGCGTTGTTAGCAAATATTGTACCAGTTCTGAAGAAAGAAGGTAGAATTCGAGTTTGTGTTGATTTAAGAGATTTAAATAAAGTCGGCCCTAAAGATGATTTTTCACGGCCACACATTGATGAATTTGTGGAATTCACAATGGGTCATCTGCTGCTTTCATTCATGGATGGATTTTTATGGTACAATCAAATTGCCATGGCACCTGAGGACAGAGAGAAGACGACATTCACCACTTAGTGAGGGACTTACTACTAACAAGTTATGCCATTTGGGTTGAAAAACACTGGGGCCATTTACCAGAGAACAACTACCACCATACCACATGACATGATTCACAAGGAGGTTAAAGTATATGTGGATGATATGATTGTGACGTCTAAGGAACGAGAAGGCCACTATGAAGCATTGAGAAGGTTCTTTGAAAGAATTCGAGAGTACAAGTTAACGATGAACTCGAAAAATGTACTTTCGAGGTGACTGCAGGGAAGATGTTGGGGTTCCTAATCACATTATGTGGAATCGAGGTTAACCCGTCTAAAATCAAGACCATCATGGAAATGCCCCACCAATGACTAAAAATGAGGTGCTAAGCTTGCTAGGGAAAGTGCAATTCATAAGCAGGTTTATTTCTAAATTAGTCTCAACTTGTGAACCACTCTTTGGCTTGCTAAAGAAAGGGAAGAAGTTCCAATAGGATGACTGATGCAATTACGCTTTTGAGCAAATCAAACAGTATCTGTAGAATTCACCCGTGCTGTCACATCCTGAGCTAAGGAAATCATTGATCTTGTACCTGTCAGTAATTGAGTCTACTATAGGCTGCATGTTAGCGCAAGAACTAGAAGAGAATGTGGAGAAGGCCATATACTATTGAGCAAGAAGATGTTGGAATATGAAATCTGTTATACTCCTCTGGAAAAGGCCTGGCTAGCCTTGGTATGGGCCACCAGAAATTTGAGGCACTACTTGTTAGCACACTCAGTAATTCTGGTTTCAAGGTTAGGTCCCATCAAATATCTTTTTGAGAAACCAGTGCTTACCAGTAGACTAGCTCGATGATTACTTTTGCTTTCTGAGTTTGAACTCTAGTATATTACTTGTAAATCTGTCAAAAGGAGAGGCGTAGCAAAATTCTTGGCCAATCACCCGATCGATGGGGAAAAGGATGGGGAGTATGAATTCTCAAATAAAGAGATCCTGCAACTGGAGGAAAACATTTGGAAGTTGTATTTTGACGGAGCTGCTAATTAGTATGGATATGGGATAGGAGTGTTG